>JAECUM010005889.1:0-106537 GCA_016617855.1 Megalonaias nervosa | reverse complement strand
TCGTCAATCTCATTTCTGAGTTGATCGAGAGTTGCGTATTTAGATAAGTCAGCTTGCTGCTGAGCTTTACCACGAGAAGATCTTCCGTAAATATCTACCATTATATTTATTAATATCTGTTTAAATGTGACAACGTAGTATATTCATGCACAATTTTGTGAGGTGGTTCTGTTGATTTTGATACAGCATCAAGTAAGTTAAGTACTTCACGACCACATATTGGTGGATCCGTTAATGTTTGTGTTGGTAGCGTTGAATACCAGATTGGAATACTTTGATCGCCGCTAACATACTTTAAGAATTCTTTTGGTGAAGCTAATCCATATGAATCAAAATAAATAATTCCACGTGGATCAATTGCATATCCAACCCAGTGGGTGCCTGGACCAGAGTTTTTATCGAGATTAATAATACCGGTTTCAATATTGTTTGGTTGTTTTGGTAATTGATCACGCATAAAAGCACCTCTGAAGTTTTTTATTTTTAATTTTTTAGCAGCATCGAGTAAATCAAAATTGGACATAGGCGATATCAATAAACTGTCCCTGGTAATCTTAGACCTTTTCCGTACCATGAATGTGGAGTCCCTGGCAATCTTAGACCGCGACCGTATGCTGGGCCTGATAATCTTAGACGACCCGGCTGTGGTACGTTTGGTGCTTTTAGACGTCTTCCGTGTTGTTTTGCCCGTGATCTTTTTTTTTTTTTTGAGCTTTCTGCGTGCATGATTCCCTGACCCGTTGCTTTCTTTAATGCCATTCCAGCAGCGGTTCCAACAGCGCCTAATGCAGCTGCTTTTGCAACAGCTGGGGCTGCAGTGGCTATTAATGCTGGTATAGCTGCGAGAAGTGGAAATATACCACCCGTCTTAGCGATGTCTTTAATGGCACCCGCAGAAAGATTAAGTTTTATACCTTTATTTGATATTTTGGCTTCATTTAAATGCCTGAGCTGACGTTCTGTAAGAGATAATTTATTTGAACCGCTCATCTGCTCTTTTTTCAACGATATTTTTATTCCACAGTTATCTTTTGATGCTGATTGTAGCCTTTTAATCTGACCAGGAGTCAGACTGACACTAACGTGATTATATGACATTATAATATTATGAGCGATCTAATTACATGTTTTCTACTGGAGCATCAACGACTCTCATTCGTCCACCAGCACCTTCAAGTATCATCGATTTATCGCTAAGTATAACGGCTATTGCTCTGTAATTGGCAATAACAACTGCTGGTGCTATTGGTAGTGTCACACGAGCTCGAAAATGTATATCAACAATAGATTGTCTAAACAAATCTAAATGTTCGAGCGAAAAGTAATAAATTGGATATAAGGTTGTAAAATCCAATTGCGATATTTGTAAACCAGTATCAACATTTTGATCACGCCCCATGAACGTCATTAATCGATGATATGCACGTGCTACATGATTTTGATCAAAATTCAGTAAAATATCCTCAGATGGTTCTTGATGTCCATTTATCCTTAACGAAACCTCAGAAACACCAATATTGTCAAATATCATTGTACTTTGTGTTTGATCATTTACCCGTGCAGCATCTTGAAATGCAATAAATATATGTCGTGGTGCAGAAACATCTTGCTGAGAAGCTATTTGCCATGTAAATAAACCATTAATATTACTCTGGATAGCATCTGTGCTCATTGTCAACCACGATAACATCGATTTACCGCCGCTGCCCATGAAAGAGAGTAACCGATCTTCTTCAGTTATTGATGGGGTCATTACTGGCATCCATAATGAAAGTTTTGTCAGAATTACTTTACCAGCATCAACACCGGCGGGTCGCCAGATTGCATCATCGTCGGTTGCTTTTCGTACAAGTACAACTGTATGCTTAGCTCCGAAAATGACTTTTCTGACATTTCTGCAAAATCCAAAAATATGTGACAGTGGAATGGCACATGAAAATGCTCTTCTTCCACCACGCAACATTGCTCGACGTGATCTAAATCCTAAGTTGAAATCTGCATCTACATTAATAATCATACTTTGTACATCCGCATCGGCGTTTCTCGCAAAATTTCTTGGTCGTCCTATTTCATATTGTTGATACTCGGGAGAATTAGAAGTATCTTTTACAAACATCATTGACGGGCCAGCCGATCTTGAATAATCGTCGCTGTATCTTGCTAAACCCAATATTGTTGTAGCAACATCAGCGTCTTTCTGAATTGATTCAATATTTTTTCCGTCAATCATATACGTAGCGCTGTGAAATAACGCCATAATACCATTATTAACAAAACCGACACTAACATTGTCTCCATATGCTACTGGTACTGCAGGATTAGCGATATTTAAAATTTCACCTTCTACTTCAATAAATGCTTCAGCGGGTAAGAAATACCTACTTGTATCCTGAACTTGTAGTTCAATTCGTCCACGCTGATCTCGAATTCGTGCGTCATAAGAATAATATTGATAATCACGCACAGACTCATCTTTGAGCACTGGTGCGTCCATGTCAAATGCTGGATCAGATATGCGCTTGAACATCTTTATTATATTTGCTATCGTCTAACACGAAGACCACTTCCAGCTATCAGACTAGCGGTTATATTTTTTTCTTTTTCTGATAATGGTACATCAGCCAACTCTGCTAGTTTTTGATTAACAACTTGGTTTATTTTTTTACTAATATTTGCAGGCATTACTTCAGTAATAGGTAATTTTACTGGTTGAGGTTTTCGTCGTATTAATCGTGCTAGTCTATCTTTGATCGCTGAAAATGCTTTACTAGCAACATTACCAACAGCACCAATACCTTTTTCACGAACAACATCAATAGCTTTCATTCCCAGTTGCTTTGCAATCGGTATTTCTTTTGGGGCTATCCTTCTAAATAGACCCTGAACAACATCACCTAGTCCATCTCCGTAGGTTGTTTTTTATACTGGTAATCGTGAATTTATTACCCTGACCATGGTAGGTCCACGTTGAGTACTATGTACGATCATTTTATTATAGTAATTGTATTTAATTACGTACTCAGTCACTGTAGTAGTCATCGGCAATTTCATTAATAAGAGATTGATAAATATCAACGTCCATGATACCGCCTGTAAATAACCGTCTGCAAATATCAGCTGCTTCATTAATTATTTCTGGAGAATTATTACCAGCTCGTTTTCCTCCGATGAGTATTTCTAATCGATCAACATCGGCAAGGACGTTATTAGGACAGGTAATAAGACCACTTCCCTGATTAGTAAATCCACTTCCAGTTGCGCCAGGATCTTGATATTCTTCTTTCTCCTTTTCCTTTTTGCTTGGTTTGTGTTGTTTTGAAGATTGTAGTAATGGTATTCGTGATTTTGGAGATTGTATGGACATTAATTTTTTTGGTGATGGTATATCTCCAAATAATGTATCTCCTTTAGCCTCTTCGACTTGTCCTATAAAAGTATTAAAATCATCTTTATGTTTATCGGTGATTTTAGATATACCACGAGATTGTCGAAATATAAAAGGAACCCACTTTTTTCAGGAACATTAGCGGTGTCTGGATTTAATAATTTATCACGTTGCAAATATCCTGTTGCAGCGACCGCAACAGCGTTTTCTTTAAGTAGTCTACGACCATATTCGGTTAATTGGGCTGGTTTTGGTTTTGGTTTTGGCGTAACAAGATCCATTACGTCACCGACCTCCTCACAAACTTTGTCAATGCCCTCAAGTACTTGTTGTACTTCTTCTTGTAATTGTGGTTGAACCGCAGCTATTTCAGCTGGAAGTCCCCGTAAAATCTTTTTTGTCTGTTTTGTTCTTTCTGCTATTTTTCCAGTTGCTTCAGCGGTTTTCTCTAACGTAGGAAGAAGACCTTTAGTGGTTTCTGTGATAGGTTTAAATAATTATTTTGTATCCTCTTCAGATTCAACTTGAGATTCCTGACGTGATTGTAATTGTTGCTTGACAGAATCACGAACAGGTAAATATTTTTTAATTGCCTCTAATCGCTCTCGAGCTAATTTAGCTGAATGTGGTTCTCCAATATTCATTATTGATAATATTATTTATACTGGATGTTTAATTTATAGCAGCAGGGAGTGTGAAAAACAACCAAAATTAATTGACCCGGCGAGTAAACTAAACGCACTATAAAATAAAAACAAAAAGTCAAAAATAATATAACAAAAATAACTAACCCAAACGATTTATTATTTGTTTTCAACCTTATTTGGAAATAATATCGGTTGGAGGTTTTGGTTTATAATTATTGACATTATATTTTTTTCAGCCATTCGTAGGAACCCTGTTTTTGTTCACGGATTCGAGCAAAAAAGTTGTAGGGTTCACACTCCCTGCTGCTTACCTTGTAAAGAACTTTATATCTAGAAGAAAACATATATGTATATGAAATCATATCAGATAAATGAGTGAATCCCGCACATCACTACCTTGTGAAAAAAATTGTCTTGTACCAAACCATGTCTCAAAATCAGGTTGGTGCGTACCCCAGATTGACTGGTACATTTGTTTTTGTTTTTAATGAAAACATATTTTTATTCAATTACACTGCTAAAATATTGGATTCTTCACCAACTGATGCATTCACCTTTCATAATGAACTACCTTTGATAATAGAAATACAAAGGTTAAGTTTAATAACTACCGGGAGAGAATTGTTTTATTGTATAGTGGGAATCCTCTTTGTGCCGTTCACATAGAGGTTTGTTTCCTGTGCTTCCTTTTCCTCTCAGACACAGATTCCAACAGTGACGCTCTTGACCTCGTCGTTAACTCACTTGACAGCACATACCTTTTCAAGCTGCAATCTTGTATGAATGGATTCTTATTCATAATTGTATGTATGTATAGTTGGCTGGATAAACACATATAAATGTATGTGTACTTGTTTTTGAATTTGGTATTTAGAAAATCGTTTAATATTTTTGGACTGTATATTTGCCCTCGTTCTGATATTTTCTTTTAATGGTGAATAGTCTGAAAATACCTCGCTGTTTGTTTGTACCTCCCTACCAATTTAAAAGACGAAAAGCAGAAATGAGATAAAAGATGCACAGGACTTAGTTCATTTATTGATTTATAATTTCAAATCTGATTATGCCCAGGTGGGATCCTAACACTATTATCGCCTGCGCGTTTCATTCCAAACGGAAGTTTTCAGTGTAAAAAACGACACTTCGCCAGTCATTTCCAGTTCCTAGACAAGTCCATTTTCAGCGAAAGGGTGTGCTCACGACTACACATATATGTACGTACAAGGAAAATACTATGTCGTCTGCTTCCGATATTTACAATGTCGAATCAAGCGAAGGAAAAGAACGACAATTACAAATTTGGCTTTCACGTGGATTTAACAAGCGGTGTAATTTCTATGTTGTTGTTGTTGTTGTGGGGCTTAACGCCATTTTTCAGCACACGATAGGCTATACATGGCGGCCAGTATTAATGGTGGAGGAAGAAACCGGGAAATCCCCGGAAAGAACCACCGACCCAAGAGAAGCTACTGGCAAGCTTTCTCACATATCCACATTCGCCGAATCCTAGGCTCGAACCCACGCAGACAGAGGTGAGATGGCAGTGATCCGTAACGGAGAGCGCTTTAGACCACTTGGCCACTCGGGGCCCCTCAATTTCTATGTACATGAATGGAAAGGATATAAATTTAAACTCTCAACATTATGGTAATTTACGGAATTATCCGGCAGTTACCGAATAGGATGAACTGCATCACAATGTTGTCTTACGAAATCAAATTGCCCTCAGTGTACGTAACTTGGTGGAAAGTCCGTTAAGAATGAAAGGATGAGACAATGTCAGTGTTAGGGCCTCTCTGGTCACATTCAGGTTAGAAATTATAAATCAATGAATGAATTGACTAAGTTCTGTGCACTTTTTATCACATTAAAGATTTACGTTATTGAAATCGGTAGGAAGGTACAAATAAACGGGGAAGTATAGTCAGACTATAGTGTAGTTGTCATAGTTCTTTACATGTAGAGCTTTCGCATTTTCTCTAGATTTTGTGTTCAGCACATCATGATCTAGTTACAAAGTTAGAATTTAAGAAAATCTACAGTCATATTCAGAGACTCTAATGATCTACTTCATAAGATTATTATATGTACTGAGGAACTCTCAATTCTTATTTAAAAAAAGAGAAGACACAGGAATAATTTAGAAAATACCGGTCATTGTCTTCGTCGCCATAAGAATCGAAAATGTAAGATAGTCAACTTCAGATTTATCATGCTTTGCAAATGGTGATCATTGCTAGCAAGATATGATAGAACGTTCTGATTGTAAAAGCTTTGTATACAGCATGAACGTCATCAGGCGCTCTGACACATTATGGTACAGTGTTACCTTAGCACAGCTATTTGACCATGATGGTATTGATAGCCGTTCATTTTCCTAAATATATTCCCAGACACGACGTATGGCAGCTTCGATTATCGTCACAGTGAGACAATCGTTTTCTTTATTGTCAGTTGCTTGGAAACCAGATGTAAAAGGATTAAACTGGGTGAGATTGGATCTAGCAAAAGCTCGCGAACGAGATGCTTATTGAGATTTGTAATTGATAATAACTGAATCTCTGAGACCCTTTGCCAATACCCTTACATCCATTTCTCTCACAAACTGTAACTAAAGGAATTGGAAACCATACCATACCCCAGCACAACTTGATCAAACGGATACAACAAAATTGTAACAGTCATCAACAGATGCGATCAAAACATAGTTAATCAATAATAATAATAATAATAATAATAATAATAATAATAATAATAATGAGGACTTTGTATAGCGCCTAATCTTTAGAAGCTCTAAGCGCTTTGCAACATTTGACAACACTTAAAAAACATATATAATGATATGATTACAAAACTAAAAACAAACACCACGAAATTAGAAAACAGAAAACATGCTGTAAATATTTAAGGTAAGGATACATTATTAGGTCTTTAAGTCTGTTCTTGCAGTTGAAATAGGTGAGTTTTAAGAGCGCTCTTAAATGAGATCACTGTGTCTTTGTGTCTAAGTGCAGTGGGCAATTCGTTCCACGTTGCTGGGCCTTGGTATGCAAAAGAGCGTTGTCCATATGATTTCATTTTCATAGTGGGAATAATGAGAATACGAGTGTCAGAAGAGGAGCGTAAGTATCTTGCTGGTGTGTCCACATGGGTGAGGTCAGATAGGTATGTTGGACTGGAACCCGTCAGTGAAACATAGCACAGAGAACAAATTTTGTGTTTAATTCTGGATCATATGGATAGCCAGTGTAAGGTACAGAGCAGGGGAGAGGTGTGCTCTGATCGTGGTACTCTAAGGATGATCCGAGAAGCTGTGTTTTGAACTTTTTGAAGTTTCTGGAGTAGATATTGAGACGAACCAGACATAATTGAGTTACAATAGTCCAGTCTTGAAAGTACTAAGGAACACACAAATGATTTAGTGGCATCAACTGAAAGATACTTGCGAATGGAGCTGATGCGTCTCAGCTCAAGATATGCAGCCTTACATATGTTCATGACATGTTGGTGCAATGAGAGAGTACTGTCAAGGGTAACACCTAGGTTTCGTACTGACTGTGTGAATTTAATGTTGGTATTGCTGATATTTATTGTCTGAGGTAAAGGATGCGAATGAGAAAGTCTTTGTGTTGTAATCAGAATGGCTTCAGTTTTATCATCATTCATCTGCAGCTTAATAAATAATCACAAATGGTATCGTTTGTCAACGGAAATGATCAAAGCATGTATTTTTTCAGCAGATATGGCCCATGTGTGGATTTATCAATAGACAATCATGAATATATGGGTTTATCAATGTATTGTTCCTCAACAAGTATAATGGTGCATTGGAGTGTCACATATATGACAGTGAATTTTAAACAGAAATGACGCACAGACACAAGCACACACAGACCCACACAGAGAAACACATACAGAAACACACACACACACACACACACACACACACACACACACATATCTGTGGAGAAAAAGGTATGGAACTTTTGTTGCAAAACATTTTTGTTAATATATATATATATATATATATATATATCCACAACACACCCACACTCCCAGGCCAAATTCCTAATTACAATCGTATATGCCGTTTTTATCATCCGAAGCGCCTATTTACAACGGCGGTCGATTGAATAACAAAGGGTTAAGGGCTATTGATAATGCGGAGATTCGTTTTGTGTTAGAAATTTTATATTGATCGCAGCTATACTAGATATACTTTATTTAACAGAGATTGTTTTCTTTATGTGAAAATATATTAGAGATTTACCTCGGTATTTATAATAATGGCGAAAACTGATTGATATGTATAGTATTTTGAAAGGATTTATGAACGTAATTGATGCGTGAATCAAATTGCCTGTAAAATGTCGTATTTCTAAGGTGAACTCTGCTGCATATTATGTCATTATGTATATTGTAAATAATTTTTGTGCGCGTTATGTGATGACCTGGGTGCTCGACTATGCCTTAAATGTAGTTAAGTTGCGTAATCGGATTTACCGATCATGATGATTGTTCTTAAGTATTATACCAAGGGCTCGCCAACCGGAATACGGAACCTATTCTCTTAGAAAAACCAGACGACGTTAACACGGTTGAGGAAAATGAGACAGAATTAAATTAAATAATAATGATTGAAACGATTGCGGTTTGTGTTACTGGTAAAGTAAAAATATTTTAAAATTGAATGCTATTATTTTCCATTATAAATACTTGCATGCCTACTGTGGAACATCTTAGTGTGGACTTAAAATACGAAATGTTATAAGAGAGGCACGTATACTTGTACTATTAGGAGTTTAAGAAAAGCCGTAGCAGGTGATCTTAGATGAACTAGACTGGTTACAATGGCAACGTTAACAGAAACGTGAACTACAAAACCGAGCAAGAAAAACTGATATACTTGCCTTATTAAGGACTCACAATCGAACAATGTGAGATTAAAACAAGTTTGTGAAACAGCAGTACGGCTATATATTAAGATTCCTTCACAGGTGGTGCTGGCTGAAATCGTATGCGTAGTCCCTGATGAACAAGGGCGTCGTCATATCGCAGCTGAAGATGCCGCGTATGTTTAAGTCTCACTGGATAGTTTCGTAATTTGACACTTCCCTAATTTTTAAGGTAGAAGGCATGAGCCTAATTATCATAAGCCTACAGAAGCTAAATCTGTAATGTGGTTACATTTACTTTGGGTTAGGCATGAAAATGGGTTGGCATGTTTGGTGACTGCCTGTCACAGTTAGACTAGCGTTGGAGATCAAATGCGTAACTTGGGCTCCAAATGAACAGCTGACATGGCTTATGTATTCACGTACGTCTGCTACAGTGGTAAATATCTAAAAATCGAGATGGTTGAGGGGTGATGAAAAGCATCCTAACTTGTTACAGTACTGGTGAACTTTAATCATACATAAGGCACATACTGATTCTTTTAGCCGCCTTGCCACATGAAAATATTAAAAATAGCTCTTAACTGTAAACAATAATTACAAGAGGGGTTGGTGGCAGTGTCGGTTCAGTACAAAAGCCACCATTTATAATAGGAATTAACCTGAATACCCCAGGCAAAAATCTGGAGTTTAAAACACTTCTCGTCTATCTTCTTCCATCACTGTCGTTTTGTCACTCATGGTATCTTGAAATCTCTCAACCTAGGTTTAGTTGTTTCGTCTAAAGCTTTCTGGGGAATAAGTTGATGACGTTGCAATACTTGGCCGTACCGTTTCGATTTTACTATTCTGACAAATGGGTTCGATCTATTAAAGATTGTACTTCTTATCGTAACAGCGATATCTCAGTAAGATAAATAAGGTATCCATTCTTAATAACAATCATGAAGTTCCATCCATTGTTAATATGCAACTAAAGTGAAGTTTTCATCCTTCAGTAAGGTTCAAAAGTGCAAGTGTGATATATGTTCCGTCCTTATTTCATGATGTGCCATACATATGGTCCAGCAATCGATTTTAACAAAGGAGCGGTCACTTTTAATAATGGTCAAATCATTTGCGTAGAAATCCTCATCGCTGGACCAGAGCTGTTTTCCTTTGACCGATTAGGTTTGGATTTTTCAACATTTAGTAGTGAAAACTTTTCGATATATTCCTATTCGTTTTTTCTGTATTTTGGACAATGCACCATTCAATCAAACATTCACACAGAGTATCTATGATTTTTTGGGAGGGTGATTTTTCAATGAATTGTTTTCCCATCGGAGGACTGGATTTGTTAAATACTGACAAAACATCCCAAAACAATGTTTAGCTAAACGAAGAGTGAGTCACTTTTTGGTGAAATCTTTTCTAACGGTCGAATGGCGATTTAGTGAGTTGGAAATCGTAAAAATGTTACCCAAGACGATGGCACATTTGATGTTGTGAGTTGTCAATCTGGACGATACTTCGTATGACTGTTTAGCTCATTAATAAGCACTTCCCTGCGTGGTCTGCTACCTTTAGGAGTTGAAACTTGGTAAAACGTTGCTGTTTTCATCGTTCATGTTTAACTCGTCGTTGAATGTGTTGAATTTTGTGGAGGATGGTGTTAATTCTGTCGGTTTGCTGAGCTCAATCCAGACAGCTGAACTCAGATTGTCATGATGGATGGAGAGTCTCATACAACCGTAGTCTTTACCATAGCATTGTCGTTTCAAAATCTCTAACAGGGAATTCCACAAATATCTAACTAAAATTGCAGCTTTCCCTGAAGCCACTCCATACTTCAACACTTTAAATTATACTGTTGAAGCGCATCTTCGCTAGTCAAGGTTGAAATTGGAACACCGTTCCTACATGATCGAGAAAAGGGGGCCACACAACTTGACTAGACTAATAAATAAGCAATGTTCCACTGCCGGTCCGTGTCGCAAGGACAAAGCACTAAAATATCTGCTCAATCCGCCAAGGTGTAAATAGGGTTACCATATCGGAACCTTGTCGACTGGCAAAGATGGTTGAAGCATGGTTCAAGATTTTCTGGATGTGACTTATTGCGTCTGTTGGATGTGAAAATAATCTTCGGGAGCTACTGAACAACCAACTTTCTTTCTTGGCAGATCTAGACTTTCTTGGTCATGTGGCAGAAGAGGTAGAGGGTGCTGGTTCAGGATCATTCATGTCATCTTCAAAATCATTGATATGCATGTGAGCTTCAGTAAACTTATGGAAGGTTTGGCTTCGTCTTCTGGCTTCTTTTCCGCAAAGTGTGATCGTTTCATCTTGATTCCAAAACTTGATTTGACTAACTTTTGCAAACGGGCTCCCCATATTCTCACCCTAAGAATTCAACTTTCAGAATGTGAGGAAGAAGATGGCACAGTCAGAACAGATCGCCCTTCTCGTCTGAGATTTACAGAGTCATTCAAAGATATGCTTTTGATAAGACTATGGACTACTCCCCTTGCTACAAAAGTCAGGAAACTTGCTGTGTCTGTCAAGAGAAAGGCCATTGACCACCTGAATATCCAAAGCGTCTAAGCAAAACAAGACAGGAGAAAAGAGAAACAACAGCAAAGATGGCTGTTATTATTGCCAAGAAAAGGATATTAATCATGTACTGTACAATGAAAAGGTGGATTCAAAAACAGGAAAAGAAAAAGAACCCATACACGTCAAGGTGAAAGAAGACAGTGCAGAGGAATAACAAATTGTAATGAAGAAATTGAAATAAAGATGACAGACAGTGAAAGAATGTATCTGACGTGTTATGAAATTTTCATTGTGGTTATGCTTCAAAGAGAATCTGTGAAAGAAACGAGACTATCTATTGGTCTTAAGTTTTGTAAAGTCGTATGGATAATATACTTAAACACACACACCAATACATCATAGGGACTTAAGTTTAACTTGATATGACAACCATTGAGTAATATCTCTTTTTAAGAGATATAGGTGGTCATGGAAAGGATGGTTGAATTTTTTTAATGACAAAATAAAGAATATGGACTTCACATCACCAGCTTTAACTGTCATAATCCCTTTCCACGGCCATGTCTAACTTCTCCATGCTGCTTTGGTAGCTGTAGTAGTAACTGGTGCTGCTGCCATCTCATTGGCGGTTAAGGTGCATGTTTGAGTACCATTCCTAAGGCTAAAAGAATAAATACAATGTTTTCGGGTGCGCCTGCTGCGGACAATCGGAGTGATAATACTATGCCAACGAAAACTAATGCAGCCGTAACCAGTATTTTTTCTTCTAGAGGAGGATAACTCCAATTTAGCCTTTGGCTGATTTCCTGTCGTTTCCCTATGAAGTTTTGCCTGCGACGGTAGTACTACCTTCACCTCTTTCTCCAACATTTCCAGCTGACGATCGTTGTCTCCCCCGATTTTTTTTTTTTTTTTTTTTTTAACGATCGATGAAGACTGATACGGGCGCGAATCATCTGGCTGTAAACGACGATGTAATGTTTAAACACCAAAACATCCCCACGAGAATAAATTCCCGAATTACACATAAAAACAGAGGCTTGATTTATGTGACACAACGATAAGCACACATGCCCAAACTTATCTAAGACAACTGGAACATGCTGAAATTATTTCGTGGGTTTGACGCGCACAGCTTTGCAAACATAGACTGAAATTAGTACGGTGCCGACCACTCATGGGATGAAATTCGAAAATGTTCGAGCCAGTCACCCAGGACCCCGGAGCGGCCTAGCCACTGGGAGAAGGTATACCGCGGATTTTCGACAAATCAATTTATCGGCCATGATAAACATAAACAATGGTGAATTCCGCCAGCGATGCCATGCCTTTGGGCTTTTGACCAACGCCAATTAACTGTAACTTCTTCGGGGGTTCATACTTGGAGTACATGCATACACCCGAGTACACAAGTTGGAATAACTACTTTGAAAAGATACAGAGGAGGCGCGTTGCAATATATTTGACAATCCCCTAGAATTATACCAGCCAGCTGAGAAGACTATATTAAGGTATACAAAGCCTGTGGACATGAATCCGAATGGTATCAGAAGTTAATGTCACAAATGGGATTCGGGAATGGACTGGAAGTTTTAAGATAACCATGAAAATTCAGAATAATAAAGATTTCTACGGGCTTTTAGAAATACGTAGTGAACCTAAGCAAAATATAACACCAGACTGCTATGATTTTCTCCGTAAACCTGAAAATTTCTTGCCAAGTATCAAATATATTTTGTGTCCCAGGGAGGATGCAGAAGAATATCTCTCCCCACCGGAAGATCTCCCTCTGAAAACACCTAAACAGTGGAAAAAATCGGGCAATCCCACTTACTGGAAATCGCTTTAGCATCGTTGCGTGTTTTTCGCAGTAGGCCAAATATTCGATCGCGGCCGTTCGGGTGTATTGACTCGAATAACTAGTTTGTATTTTCATCAAATGGTGGCGCCACCTGGAATTTTATTGGACGTCACGCACAATCTTAAATCAGTTACGAGATTCGACGTAGGATTTCATTTGTGACCAAAGCGTAATTTTAAAATCGATATACACGGACACGAGCTTACACTCAGGTAGGCCATTTCGATCTCATCTCAAGAGCACGCGGTTGACGTCTGACAGTCCTCGATTGTCCTGAAGCTCTTAATGAGATTCCAGCAGTAAAATGAATTCTGCATGCTTAAGCTGACAGTACCGTTCCAATATCGCGTCCGACATCATTCCTTTCACCCATTCGGTATAATGTGACTGTCTGACTTCGAAAAGAACCTTGCGAAACCTATATAAAACCCTATTGTCTGACTGAGAGGAATCGCACACATGAACGAAAACAAGATTTCCTGAAGCCTCCTCGACCATGTGCGTATCCAAGGTTGTAATTGGGATTTTAAAACGGTGGTGGGGGTGGGGTCTGCGTGACTTCCAGCCTGTTATATTTTAAATTGTGTATGCTCAACATGTTCCTTGGCGACCTTGTGAAGCATCATGGAAGACCAGACGAGTCCAATAATCATCATGGCAATATAAACGTTGTTCAATCATCAAACATGCCTTTTTGATCAGAACCTTTCGCTGGTTTCAAATAATAATGAAAACCCCTTTTCCTTCGATATATCATCACAGACATGACTATGTTTAACGTGATATCAGTATTTTTTTAAATTTGGTCTTTGTTTTTACATGTACATTATTAGTTTCGTCTAATACCTTTCTAAGGCTTTACCTGTTCATAGCCATACCTCGTCAGCAACCGCATTATAAATATTTTTGAGGGAAATAGGTTGAGTACTTCACCAGTATACTATTTTAACGAGTGTTAGCGGGAAAACAAACAAAATCATTGCAATTCAAAACACTTTAAATGGTGTGTATGACAAAATGATTTTGACAGAAAAATATAACTGTCAGACTCCCATGGGAAAACTAAGTAATATAAATGGAAAACAATATTGCATGTTACAGTTGTGATAATAGATAAGACTACACATTAAAATGAACCTCGAAATACTCAATGCAAAAGGTGCAGAAATTGTATTTAATGGAATTATAATTACAAAATCAAACAATACAACCAGAAAACAAAACAAAATGTAAAAGAAGCTCTTTTTTAATCATGAAAGAATAAATTGCATGCTGAAAATTCATTGGAAATAGATTGTCCAATAAACGGTAAAAAGTTTGACACAACATTAGCAATTTCTTAAAGAATAATATCATATCCTCCCCTTAAAGACTAATAACAAGAAAAGCAATAAAAAGAAGTGCTGCTCAAATTATTCTAAAAAAAGAACCTAAAATGACACGAAGGCTCCAGGACTTATTTCATGGCCTTTAATAGCCATTTAACAGGACTTACTTAATGGCCTTTAATAGCCATTTAACAGGACTTACTTAATGGTCTTTAATAGCCATTTAACAGGACTTACTTAATGGTCTTTAATAGCCATTTAACAGCACTTACTTAATGGCCTTTAATAGCCATTTAAACGGTATGTTTTAGAAGTAGTCTAACCATATTTATGGGGAAAACATCAGCAGCATTAAGATTTGGTCAAGTAAAGTTCCCGCTAGATTTATCGATTAAACGAGCAGAGAGAGAAAACTGACATATTTGATGCCGCAAATTAGTACCAGATTGTCTATGAGCATAATTAACAGAAACTAAAAGGCGAGTCAGGTTCAGAATATGTTTAATATACTATACACAAGTTTTGCTACGATAAAAGCCATGATACATATTGGCATTTGAGGCAAATTAACGCGACATTTTAGTCAGACATGGACCAGTAAGAGAAAATTCACGTATAGATTTAACAGAATGGATCCCAAAAAACTTTGTTCTAATGTTAATAATAAACGATAGATATGTGCCACATAATATGTTTTAACCCCACCAAGAGACAATCACAATAAACAAAAAGTTATAACATTCAGAAATATAAGCTCTAGTTTTATAAATGTTCAATAAACATGCAGAACATCAATACAACTTAGAAAGAATTTAATATATCTCAATGTCTAGGAAACAGCAAACAAAAGTTATAAAGATAGTTAGAATGGTAGAAATATAGAGACAGTCACGTACATATATATATATATATATATATATATATATATATATATATATATATATATATATATATATATATATATATATATTGTTGGAAACAAATCCTATTGTGGAATAAATGATTTGTCAAAAGGCATAACAAATAAATTTTGCAAGAAAATTTAAATTGTTTAAATTCTGAAATATCATTACAAGCAGAAAAATAGATAACACGGTAAACGCAATTGCCTAAAATGGTCTGTAGCTTTAATTAAAAAACTACCATCGACAACTAAAAGTTACTTTCGTTTTGAAAGTATTATTGATCAAAAATAAATGTCTGGAAACAGAACCAGAGCATAATATGGACAATATAAAACAGCACAACAAACATCAAGTTCTGCATGTTGTTTACTGAGGAGCAAAGGGCATAAAGTTTTATGAGCTTTTGCAATTAATACCAGAAGGTGTATATGAAGAACTTAGTAAAAGCTCTAAAATGATTCACACTAACGAAAATAAGCATTTAACTAAAATGTAAGGAAATATATATTTGTTGCAAAACACAGATATCACCTGGTGACTCACATACCTACTATATAAAGAAAGATACCTGAATTCTATCTGAAAATGAAAAGGAGATCCTGTATATTATTTTAGTGCACACGTGTTACTACTCTGAAAAGAAGTAAATTAGAATGAGAATTGATCATATATTATCTTCGTGACACCAAATAGATATACTAAAGCAAATCTTAAATATGACATGCAGAGCATATTAGACAATGAAATATTCAACATGACTACGTCATTCATTATGTACCTAAAACCCAACAATTTGCATGACTTGACCATGTGCCAACCCACGCACTGTAAAATTGACTTTGAAATGATTACTCTCGACGATAGGGAGGTTATTTCCCACCTTGTCAAGAAAAGAAAATTCAAGCCTCATTTAATTTTTTTTAAAGAATTTTTATCTATTTATTTATTTTTCATTTAATGTTTCAGCTATTTCCTCTCTCATTATTTTATTTTCTTCAAACACGTTTATCGGAAACTTTATCTTTATAGTAAATTACAACTATACATTTTACAATTTTCACGAAGATCCTATATGACAGAGTTATATATTTGCACTCTAATCCAAACAGCTATCCGGTAATCATTGAATACTGACATGGTTAGGCTGGTTACCGTTTGCACAGTCGTCTATCACATAGAAATGTGTTAGTTTAATAGTGTACACTAATAAGTAATTTAACCATTTGTGTAGTTTATTAACAGAATATTTTAAATTCATATTGTCGCTTCTGTTGTTGTTATAAGGTCTTATTATACAAAAATGTTGGACAACACAATAACAATAAAGTCATACACAAGTTTCACGTTCAGTTTCAATCAAAGTTATATACAAATTTGTCTTTCAGAGCTTTTAACACCCAGTGTAATCATGTAGCTCGTCAAATGCATAGCTAAGGCTATTTAAATATTAGATAACAGCACTGTGTGAGTAGTAAACAATGTGTTGGTTTCTCAAGCTGCCATAAATGAGTTATCGAACTTAAGAACTAATCTGAGACCTAAAGGCTGTTTAGCTACAACGGTATTTTAAAAAAGCCTCCAATATTAATTGGGTTTTGTTTGATTTTATTATGCTTTTGTGTTGCATACTTTTAAGTACATAGAAAATATTCTGTCTAAAATTTACGGATAGTTCTTATTTTGTTCAACGTATCTGGTTTGAACACAATGATCAAACGGCTTGAACATCCATATCCAGGGTAAATTTTGTTCTGTTTGTTTTATTTGCTCCTGACTTGTTCAATATATCCTACAACAATGTATAGTATTTTTTATGATATCGGTAAAAGTTTTGAAATGTAGGTCCAATTGTGATATTCCCCCTTTTCGTTGCGACATGATTAATTATTTTATAACCAATTTGATCTGTATCGTCTCATCACGCTTTCAGACTGAATTAATTTGTTGCTGATATTTTGTGACTTGCATTTAAATGGGTACT
The DNA here is from genome assembly GCA_016617855.1 of Megalonaias nervosa. Taxonomy (NCBI): domain Eukaryota; kingdom Metazoa; phylum Mollusca; class Bivalvia; order Unionida; family Unionidae; genus Megalonaias; species Megalonaias nervosa. The sequence continues at coordinate 88,997 of JAECUM010005889.1, read as the reverse complement.
CCATAAGTTAATGCAGTACAAACGATAAATGATTATGTATTATATTGTATGTGTAATGCCTCATTATGAAGATCTGGCATTTGGAACACTCCTCATAGTCTATGCCTATTTCACAAATATCTTCAGATGGAGAGTTCTTTGGTACCAAAAGTTGTGTCCTATGGAATAATGGAAAGTTACTTTAAGAAAGAAATCTTCAGAAAAAGCAGCATGTCCACATGATCTCCCATGCATCGTTAATCCTATATAGCTGTAGCTGCATGCACAGAAAATTAATGAAAATTGCAGGTCAGGTGAGAAAGTTGCAAAATTCAATGCACCCACCATTCATTTTATATGGCTTGTTGGCAAACGCATGTTCCTAAACCTCTCTAAGTCTGCGACATTGATCTTCAAGATGGAACCAGAACAATGACACAACCTCCCTCGAGACTTTAAGTACCAACATAGTACATGATATGACCATCTCGTGCCCTTTTTCCTACCAATAACCTTGATTTTAGAGCTACAAGCCAGACAGAAGCATCATAAAGTGTGGAACTGAATGCACTTACATCAAATATATGAAGTTCTTAAAAAGTGACTGCTAAGATAAGGAATCAGGCCACTGACGGCCTTTAACCTTTGGGGCAGAGTATATGACTATCAATATAGGAATAACTATTAAGTCCACATATACAACAGGTCAAAGGTTCATGAAAATACCGGTTAAAATAGAGATGTTGCCGATTTCTATTTTTCTAGATGTGACCTTAAGTTTGAAACTGAAGTCATGGCTATGGCATCTCTAATTATGATATCTAATTGATTAAAATTTATTAAAATATCTTCAGTTGTTGAAAAGTTTTCCTCCAGAAAATCACAAAATCACATAATTACAATTTCTCCTGCCTTACGGTGAACTTAACCTAGTGGCAGGATGCCTGTATATGGCATGTGACACGCCGTCTAGTTATGATATAAACATGGGAGAGTTTCATGAAATTTGTCCAGCTTTCACAAGAAAATGTTATCAGAGGGCTGAAAAAACAATGTATTATTACAATATTCTTAATTTAAGGCTGTTGTAATGACAACGCATCAATAGCCATATCACAATTTAGCAAGATAAAAGAAGTGTTCTTGGCTTAACCTTGACCTTGACTTTGACCTTGAGAACATGTTGTGATACAGGCTGAATTATGCATACATACATTCTTCCTAATATCTTAAACAGCTTCAGAGTTACATCCTGGATAAAAAAAAAAATTCAGTATGTTAACATTTAAGATAAAACTATGAACGTGGTATAAGAAACACTGTCTGATTATCATGAATATAAACATATTGAGTTTCATCTTTCTAAATATTGGCATGTAACCATAAATTTGTGTCAAAGATTATGAAAGTCAAAGTCAGTATGTAAAATTGTACATTGTTTGATAAATACTACTTTTAATGGCTTTAAGTTATAGAAAATACATCACAAGAAAGTAACTTTGAGATGAATATTATCTTAACTTTGCATTTAGGATCTTGATAGTGGTACAAGATACACATTGCAAAGTAGTTTATTTTCGTTACTTGAACAGCTTCTTAACTACATTCCAACCATGAAAGATAATACTGACCTTTCAAACTGGATCATAAAAGTGTTATGTGATATGGTCATGATGCAAGAATATTGCTTTTTTCCTCGTTGAGAATTTGTGAGCTTCAGACTAGACACAAAAAATAGATAACATTGATCTATGATATAAGCCTTTAAAAAATCATGAAAATAAATTATATAATTCCAAGTTAATATCTGAACATAAGCTTAATTAAACTACCTTCAATGATTTTAGAGTTTCGATGGGACCATGCTATTAATACACCTTAGTATATGATACATGATGGGACCGTGCTATTGATACACCTGATAAGTATATGATACATCCTCAAGCTATGACTTTACCAAAGTGACATGACACACTGGTCTGTGTTGGATATACTAATAAGTATAGTTCTGTCTTATGTCTTTCACACCCATATATGGTTACTGACTTTTTATCTCAACAGTTTCCAAATTGTGACCCAGGGAAAGGATACCCACAGGGACAATCACTGAACAAGACCAGAGAATGTAACCCAAAAGCCTAGTGCATGTCATTGCCCTGGCCTCGAAGATGACACACAACGTATAGATTTCCAATACTTTAAATATTTTAGATCTTTAAGAAAAATACTAACCATTGATTTGAAACACTATGTGCATCTAATGACAATCTCCAATTAAATTCCAAAGTTAAAACTCGGTGTCTTTAATGGTGCATGAGATACGCTACATCACTAATGGATGGATGGACAGACAGACAGACACAAACAGACAGAATGACCAACAAAGAGACAGGCATGCAAAGCACGAGGACATAATCTTCACCTTTCTAAAAGATGCATGAGAATAAAAGTCATTTATTTTTATGAACTTAAACTATGGAACTCTCAGTGATACTTATAAAAATATTTCTAGCAATATCAAATATTGATAAACAAAGTCTCTGATTGCTTGACAAAGTACAACTTTTATGAAACAGCCTTTCATGAAATGAGAAAAGCAATACAAATTTACGTACAATTATATTGAATAGCAGCTAGAATCGAAACACATTACTATATCGACAATATTTGTAAAAAAAAATTTCAATGTCACTTTGGCCGTTTATAATTGTCGTGATTATTTTCGAAATTGTCCTCGAAGTTCAAATCCACGTGAAAATACCTTTTCTGTGTGCTCGATAACTTTAGACATTTCTTTAGTGTTGTTTTCGCTGCACTGTAGCTATATTAAAAGAAAAGTAAAGTGAACACGGTTCTAGCTAGAGTATGTATAATATCAGTTGGAGATAAAACAAAATATTAAGAATTATCTTACTAGTTACAAGCAAAAAACTAGAAAACTTAGTAAATACAATAATTAGAGGTAAAAAACTATTAATAATATAAAATCCAACTTAACAAGAGTTAGATTTAAAAATGCAACACAAGAAAACATCAAATCTGATACAACGTGCCAAAAAATCGCTAAGTATTAAATGTGTTGAAGTAAAACACGCAACTAATAATCATGCACCTTTTGAGTCGTCTGATTTACAAACAACGTAAAATGACTTTATTTGGTCAAACACCAGATAGCGAAACATGTCTCAAATAATTAAATGTCATCATAAAAGAAATTTAAGAGCACAACTGAAAAGCAGAGGTTTTTTTTAAAGCTGCTTACTGATTAAATGAACGATACGAACCTGTTCAACACTACCGCTTATCCTATTTTATATCACATGTTTCTATATCTTTTTGAAATGTTTGACTCTGAGGTAAAATATATAATAGTTATAACAACAGTTGTTACTCAACTGGTAAAGGAACAAATGCATCTATTGCAGGACATACAGTATATATTTAAATATAATTATTTTAAATGCTTTCTTTTCATTGTTTTGGTTTTTGTTGCACAAACTTCATGCTTTTGATCCGCTCACTTTCATCTTCTTATTTCGAATTAGTATTTTATAATACGTGTTTAACAGTTATTGAACATGCGCTCAGTATGCAGAAATATGTAGTCCGAAACTAAATCGTAGAAATCCGATTAAATATGGTATTCATATATTGTTATTCTCTTCTTTAAATTCTGACTGTAATTGCATTGAAATTATTAATTTGGAAGGGATTGCCTCACCAGATACTTACTTATCAGTACTTCTGCATCTGTCAAAGAATATTTTATTTTAGTTTACACAGATGTCTTATGTTTTCTTTAGGTGTTTTCTGTCTCTTTCTTACAACCCCTTGTCTGATAAAGGTTTCAGGGTTATTTCTTGGAATGCCCATTTGCTCTATTAATCTGTAATTCCTGCTTGCATTCTTTATCTCAGAAGCATTGTTTTATATGGCTACTCTTATTGACAATTTTTGCCCTAGGTGTTTCTATCTCCTATAAAGCGTATTGGTTTTTAAAATTTTAAAATCTTTTTAATTTATTTAATCTCTTTGAATTATTAAAAAATGGATGCTGGCACTGTTTATTTTGCTAGAACCTGTTAGTGTTCCAGATGATTTTGAAAACATTTACTATCATGAAATAATATTGGAAAAACCTATTGGAGAAAAGTTTTATACTAAGGGATTTGAAGCCTCCACAACGAATTCCTGTTTCCTTAAAGGTAGTGAAATAATATAAAGAATTTGTAACATACGTATTAGACACAGATGATACTAAATATTATCAACTCAGTCATAAAAAACAGAACAAGATCTAGGTAAAGCACATATAAAAATGTCTTTAAAAAATAAATCCAATAAGATGCAATCAGCTAACTCTATAGCGTTGCAAAACTATAGAAGAAACGTCAGAGTTTTGGGTTGGACGAAGAAAGCAAATAAATGGAAAATAACCAAAACGTAAACCTTCAGATATAATTTTACAACAACCATAAGAAATTATTGTTCAAGAAAAGTAGCAAATAAAAATAGCAATGCAAGTAATTAACAGTAAAAATCTATACAAACAGCAAGTAAGAGTTGTAGAAACTATAAGAACTGAATGGTCCACCACCTTCTAAACAATGTACATTTGAAAAAGAAGGACAATTAAGAAGTCTTCCGAATGCAAATAAAATAACTGAATGAAAGATTTAAATGAAAATAGACTTTTAATTGTATAATAAAAAAATAGAAAAGATGCAAATGGATATGAGCAAAAACAAATAAAAACAGATGCAGCTAAATATAAATAATGTGCAAGAACTGTTGTATATTACTTAAAGCAAAAGAGCACACGATCCTTAAAGTTATTTTCTAAGTATACTAATTGTCTAAAGACAATTAATATGTTTAGAAAATAACTTTAGGGAACATGTCAACAAATCTAGAATAAAGTTACCATAAGGTGAAAGATTTAAACAAATATTTAAAGAACAAGGCGTAACAATTGCAACTAAGACTGTATAGTCTGAATCTACAACCCCGTTGGTTTGTAACCCGTACCGATCTCAATAACATCAATCTTGAATGTGATAAAAAGTGCATAGAACTTAGTCAATTCATTCATTGATTTATAATTTCTAACCTGAATGTGATCAGAGTGTCCCTAACACTGGCATCCTTTCATGTTTAACGGACTTTCCATGCTAACACAGCGATATATTGCGTACACTAATAGACGAGTATATTTTCCTCAGACAAAAGAGTGATGTAGTTCATCCTATTCGGTAACTGCCAAATAATCCCGTAAATTACCATAATGTTGAGAGTTTAGAGTTATATCCCTTTTATACATGAACCAAGAGCCTGAGCACTCTTTCATTGGGGGCGCTCACCAGTTATTATGTTCTTTTGAGAGAGGGATGTATGTATGGTGAAGTTGTTTGAATTTAAAACATACACAGTGGAGAGAATGTTGGCATAACTCTATGCTACTTTGATCTAATGTGGCTGACATTTCTTTGGATATTGTACTTTAGGAAATTGTAAATGATCTTAGCACACTGCTAACTAAAATGACTGCTCCCTTGTGCTCCAAAAATCAGCCTCAATTTGTCTAAAGTACACTATCCTTAGCAGCTATTAAAGTAGGGAAAATGAATTTTGCCAGACTAGACAATACCAGCTTCTGAAAGTGCAATGAATGAATTACCATATATATAAAATGTAAAAAAAAATTATCGGCTCTTTTTTTACAATCTACCTCTGAAGTTCAGGAAGTGAAAATGACCATGTGGAGCTAGCACTTTTTTGAAAGGTACACATCTGGAGTAAGGCCAAGCTGTATACTCTATAACCCATATTACACCCATCAATTATACACCAAAATAAAGGGAATTAAAGGTTCTTTGAACAATACCTAAGATATACAAGGTCTTTTTTAAATAGCCAGTATAGCTAGTGAGGAAACCCGGGGAAATTCTTTTTCTTTAAAATTATAACCCTATGCAAAATACGAAACTGTAGAGCGCCACCATTTGTTTCTGCATTGCAGAAGGGTCCACAGGTGCTTTGTCAGTTTGTCTGTGAATCAGCTCCCACCTTTGCATTCCAGTCTCCTTGTACAAACAGGATGTCCGTCTTGGGTGAGTTGTCAATGACATCTTGCAGTTGGTTATGAAAATTCTCCAGTTTGTTGTCATCATAGTCTGATATGGGTGCATACGTATGACTGTGATGTTGAAGGGAGTCGCCCTCAGGCGGATGGTAATGAGCCTGCTTGAGACTGGGCAGCAACTCATAATGCTGTTCACAATACCCTTGTGAACAAGAAATCCAACTCCATGACTGTGTTTGTCCCCTCTTCCGCTGAAGTAGAGCTTATGCCCTTCATCTGTTGTTATTTCGCCAGTTTTTCCAGCGCACTTCGCAGAGACCAATAATGTTCCAGTCGTACCTCTCCAACTCATGTGTAAGTTCTTTCAACTTTCCCACAGCTCTCAGTGTTCTAACGTTAAATGTACCGATGATGATGTTGTCTCTTCCACGGATCTTGGTAGTGGGGGCACCAGTAGCGTATTTGTCACCTCCGTCATGGTGTGCAGCGGAAGGCGCGGTCATTGTTGACCCGGGCTGCGACCGATCCGGTATGGAAGAATTGTTAGTTGTCTTCATGTGGTGTGTCAAGGGCAAGATACAGCCTGGCGGAGGCCATCCCTCTCCAGACTGGATGACCACAGCCGAAATCCACTGGTATAATGTGGCACGCCCTGGCCCTGAGCACATGGTCATTGAACTCATCTTGGAGCCATTCCGCCCTGGCCGTTGACTTCATCGAGGAAGACTTCCGTCCAGTGATGATGTGCTATCATCACACTATTTTACTCATAGTTGGGAGACACGTGGGGACGGGAGCGTCTTAATCCATCCCGTACGGATCCAAGGGACCTGTGCCACTGCCAACACATTCGGTCCTCACAAAGCATCTAGAAGATGGACCTGGCACAGTCCAGATGGACAACATCACAACCAGATTGACTACATCTTGGTGAAAAAAAGATTCTGCACAGGCCTGAATATCGCCAGAACACGAAGTTTTCCAGAAGCAGATTTTTTAAGTGACCATGATTTATCAATGACAACGTTTCACCTCCACCTGAAAATGACCAAAAAGCCTAACCAACAAAGAATCAGATTTGACCCTGAAAAATTGAAAGATCCAAAAGTCACAGAAGCCTTCCAAGCAAAGATAGGTGGTAAATTTGCACCTTTGATAACCCTGGACAGCCAAGACACCGACCTAGAGTCCTTAACAAACACATTCAACACAGCTGTGACTAGCACAGCTAGCTAGATCATTGTCAAAAATCGTCGAACAAAGAAACCTTGGGTCACGACAGATGTCCTTGACCTATGCGACAAAAGAAGAGAATTGAAAAAGGGAAAAAGAGATAATGAAGGAGCTAGAAAATACAGAGAGATAAACAATATGATCAGGAAAAGCATGAAAAAGGCAAAGGAATCCTGGATAGAAAGACAATGCTGCAAAATCGAAGACAGTCTGAGTAGAAATGACAGCAAAATGGCATATCAGCTGGTGAAGGATCTCACAACCCATAAACTAACTTCATTGACGTGTATCATCAACCCTCCTCCCAATCAATTATACTTCTATTGAAAGCTGTTAATGTTCTGTACAAATCGAAGCACATGACATATAAACGGGGATAATATAATGAGTGCTCACATAGTTTTAACATACACGTGATTCTACCAGCGGTAAGATAAAAGTACCGTTCGTAACGCATTCTGTCGCTTATACCGTTTAATCGCTGAAATCGACTACTTTTGAAATTATCCATTATTTTAAATTTTATTAAATTTGAAACATTGATCTGGTGTTGGGACCACCATATAGTGACTAATTTGCATCGCGAGAGAGTTTTCTCCTTTTCTTATCCTATGATTTAGATACTTACTTTTATTGGTTATTTTGATGGGGCATTACAGCAATCAGTTACAGCAATTTGTGGTAGGGTCATGTTGGTCTAGACTTAGGACCACTTTATATTTCTAATTTTAGAGTGAGCGTGACTCACCTGTCTAGTTACTGAGCTCTTAGCTTTGTAAGTTTTGATACATTGTTTAGCTTGGCCTCATTGTCTGGGTTTATTTTTGTTTATATATCTAATTTTAGAGGGGTCAAACTAATGGATCTTGTCACTATGTTCTTTAGTTTTCCAATCTCTGCTACCTTGTGTGGCTGGACCTGATACATTCTTTTGATGGTCAGAAAATTCTTACGTTTTAGTATTGCTCTTTGGGTTTCTTGCCGAAAACGGTCACCAAGAGGTGAGAGGACATACATACATACATACATACATACATACATACATACATACATAGGGAGTGTTTCAAGATATGTATTTCACCCATTGTTCTTGTGCACACTTCTCCAAATATTTGTTGATTCTCTTTAAGTTTGCAATTTCTTTCTCTTTGTATTGTATTTCTCCCTCTTATTTGCTCCCCTCTATCTCTATTACCTCTTCTTCAGCTTGGGGATTAACATAGTCATTGTTAACGTGGTTTTCATATGAAGGTTTAGCGGGCGGATTTGAGCAGTCTCTTGGCTTGTTTGCATCTTGCGCATAGTGCATCATTTTCGCATCCCATATACCACGTTTTTAGGAGGAAGCCCATCACCTAAAAGAACGTTGGTATTTTGGGGGCATCCTCCTTTAATACGGCCCGATTTTACCCTTTGAAACCCCCAGATTGTTGCCAATCAATTTTGCCTTACTTGGATTTGCAGTTTCTTTCAATCTTTTGAACAATCTCCTGTGTATCTACTTCCATAGGGAGGCCTGATAAGTAAATATCCATAACCTTGTCCTCAATCTCTCATATATTTGGGCTTCTGTCACCTTTACCAAGTAACTTTTAACTTCTATTTCCCCTTCCTTTAACAGAGGTTCGTTTTGCTTTGAGTACAGAATGTAACGTCTCTAGCCCCCATTTTATAGCGCATCTATACTATCTATATTTATGCCATTAGTTTTTAAGGTTGTCAGTATATCGGCCTGTCAGAGGCATTGGGATTGTTTCCAAAGTCTATTTGTTGGCAGCCCCGGGGTGGTGAGCCACTAGCCTTTGTTCATTTCCTCTCCTTCCAACCTCGTCGCGAAGTAGATGTTAAGCTTAGTCCCTTTGTTATGATACTGGGACTGCTTCCCTAGGCCGTGTGAGCTCATTTCATTCAGATGTCACTGAGACTTTGAAAGTGACTTTGAAAAGTATGAAGAGAGTTCACTCTGCTCTAATTCTCAACAATTTTTTTTCCAGACGTAGTTGGAAGCACAAGTGTGTATTCTATAAGTTCAAAATTCACTTGACTATGGTAATTGGATTGTTTTCTCTAAATTTCATGTACACTTTAAGGTCAAATTCAGGGAGAAGAAAGACATAACCCTTCACTGGCATAATGTGAGCGAACAATTTGCTGAATGTTATCCAGCCTAGAAAAATCATTGTCAAAATGGAGAAAACTTCGCAATAAATCTAAGAAGAGGCAAAAACATTCAGATTAAATTATAAGAACACAAATTTTCTTGGTTAGTTGGTTTTAAGTCTCGTAAAACTCAAAACAAACGAGACTTCTATTGGGAAGATGTTTTCATACCTATGCGTTTGTTGGTGATCAGTGATCATTCCAAACTGCAAGGGTGAGCACAACCACAAATCAAAACTAAATAACAAGAAAAATAGAAGAGGAAAAGAAAAAAGAAAAGGTAGAAGAATAAAGGTGTTTCCAAACGTGCTTAAAAGAAAAGTGTAAGCTGCAATGTGTGTAATGATTGTTTACCGAAGGGTAGGCTCTTCTTCACGTTACTCCGATTGCTTTAGTCTCCACAGCATATAATATTTCAAGACACGCTTTATATAATCGCGCTGTGTCCATCTGCAGTGACAGTTAAAGGATGGCGGGAACTAAGAAGACGATGTATTGATGTGCGCCTGCGGTGGAGACGAGGAGTGATGGTATGACAGCTATTAAAACAACCACGTCATGCTTCCAGAAGAGATTGATTTTAATTGGAATTTATCCGATTTAACTTCCTCTTCGCACGAATTTGTACCGGCACCAGTCCTTCACCGCATTCTCTTTTATTATCTTGGGTAGGCGATTTTAGACAGAGATAGAAGGAAGAACAAGAGAATTTTTTCCACAGCAGACAGAAACAGAGCAAACCTTTGTCATTCAACAGCAACAGCAAAAGAGGAAAAAGGAAAACGAGAAGAAGAAAAGAAGAGATAGGGTCAAGGAACAGAGGAGAAGAATGATGGTGAAAGTCAAACATTGTCTGTGCTACTAGACATTTGGCAGAGTTAAGGTATCTGAGACAAATGTATATTATAATTCTCTACTCGACCCAAGCGGAAGAGGCCTTCCAATGCCAAGCAATTCAACTCAACTATCACTGCCTCTATGCTCACTACGAATAATAGGTGAGCAGCAGTAGTGACCACTACCACATCATTCACAGTAACACGAGAAGACGTAGAAACAAGGATGTCCATCGTGTCCAGTCCTTTTCAGGGACACCACCTCTCTAGTAAAGAAAAACTACTCAAAGATTGCCAGATCAAGTAAATCTTAAATCCTTTTCCCATCATGTTTGAATGATGTGCGTTTCTGTGTCTATTTAAAAAAGTCAAGATCAAGAAGCACTTTTTTCCTTTTTGCTATTTTCTCGTCTTTTTGAAAACGCAATTAAATTTCAAAACATATCACCAGAAGTCCATTTTCTTCGTCTTTCACTCTCTGTCGCTCCTTTTGAATTTCTTCACCGGCAAAGGTTCTTCCTTATTTTCACTTTTTTCTCGTCTTTTTCATGTCTTTCTTCATGGGTATGGGTTCTTCATATTCGCAAAATATCTCCTCTGGTTTCTTTGACTGAGTCTCTTTTTTCTTAAAACCTGCAAATAATTAATGTCCTTCTCCTGACAATGACAACAAGTATATTGACCTATGTCTCTCTTATATCCTGTCTTTCCTTTGCTTTGATGATGTGGGCATTCTCGAGCCTAATGCCCTATTCTTCTGACATATATAGCAGGTATCTTAACTTTTATCTCGGAAGGAAGAATAGTCCGTCGTTTTCTCTGACGCCCTCAAAGCTCAGACCAGAAGATCAGTCTTTGTTGGCTCTTTCATCTTGACTGTTTGAGAGTTGAATGAATACTATGACTTTAAGACACCCTATAAATAGGGACCTGAAGCGTGTAAATCTAGCCAAATGAAACTTTGCAATCAAGATGACACGATCAAAGAGAAAGAGGAAGAATCTAACAGGCCACGACGTGACATACCGCCTTGTACATGAGCTGAAGTGTTATCTCAGATCTATGATAGTGATTTCGAAGACAACATGAGTGACCCGAGGCCAGGGGCGTTTACTCCAAGTCGACCAGTATTTCCCGAAATTATTACCACATTAGAGAGACACAAAAATTTACTTCCAGAAAATTTAAAACCACGGCCTAAACGTACACTGTGAAATGGAATGAACTTAAACCCGATGTACCACCCAAGAAAGCAACAGCTTTCATCAGTGATTTGTGGTATCCCTTATTAACAGACACTGAAACGCAAATGCCAAGCCAAAGAAGACGATCGTTTGAGACTTGACATTTTTCAGGACAATTTGAAGTTACCCGTTTGGGTCAGCAGCCCGCCCAATTGATAACTTCCAAAAGTTATCAATAAGATTCAACACGTTCAGCACTGCAACGACGAATTTCAATTCACCGATGGCAAAGCTTCACTTTACATGACACACCGTTTCCACTACGAAAGGGAGCGGAAAACTCAGAAAAGTGTTATTAACGGACGATACCAAACGCAGATTAATAACTTCCAAGTCCAGATGTGTCTTGACCGTGTAGAAATACCGAAGAATGGAAAATAGCCTGGAAGAGCATTCGACAATCGGACCGAGCCAAACAAAGAAGAGAAACGGAAATCCTTTTACAGCAGTCAGGCCTATCGAAAGATTTTTGCATTTCTGAAATTATCCGGCTGCATGAAGTCTTGGCTCCACGCTACACGTTGAAGGTGTACCCTCAAGGTGTTCGTAAACCTCTGGTGGCCCCAAATTCCCAGACGGAATATACATTCATGTCTATCATCACGAAGAACATTTTGATGTCACTACAAGTGCCACCGGATTCTTCGGATATAATTATTATTGTAAGAAATGTGACCAAGGGTTTTTTCAGCCGATACAAACACATTTATTGCGGAGAGAGATAGATGTCGGAGTTATTTAGCGTCTAAACCCTGTCTTCCCGAAGGAAAAGAAGGAATCCATAGCTCTGCTTGCAACCCAACCCTTGTCAGTCCTACGTTTTACCAACAACATATCATGACACAAGGGCTAAAGCAGAAAAGCGCTGGTCAACTATTGAGATCGTGTTCTACCTGTAGGCATCTCGCACGCATCAACGAGCCAAACTCATCTACAGGAATGTGGGATAAGTGCAATTTAAAGACCAGCATGAGTTATTTGGCCATGCTTTTGAGTCGAATGCCTAAAACGTTTGAAATTACAGAAAAGGCCAAAGGTTATTCTCGACAACTTTTCAATACCAAAGCTAATCAACACGCGGTCCTGCCACATTTTCCTGACGCACACTATTGCGTCCCCGACAATATGCGCACCTAACAACGAGAAGCTTTCTACGCTTAGTACCGATCTCACGCTTCTGGGTCAGACTTTCAGGAAAAAAGGTTCAAATATTGCCAATCGGCGTGGACATTGTACGCCGTTACTGTGGAACATTTCGACAACTATAAGTCCCGAAAGTCCCGAAGAAATCCAAAAAACTGAAGGCGATTACGTGTCTGTTATAGCTTATAGAGTGTTGAAATGTCAACAGTCTTTTGTTGAATCACAATAATATAATTCCAGGTTTGAATTCAGTATACATTCCAGTAAATGTCTCTATCCAAGAATTTTATCGGAAAACTTTTGCATATCCAGAGAAAATAATCACTTGAAATCAATAATTTGAAGAAAAAATTCATCCCATCTGGACACAACATAATAAAACTTGAAAGTGCTAGATGTTAAAGCACGAATGACCAAGTCCTCACAATTACAAGATTATATAGTTCTCTGCTTGACCTCTGGTCAAAATTAGCATTTCTAAAAAAAGCATTACCTAATAGAAAATAACCTTGTAGAACGATCCTGATGTTTGCAAAATAAAAACTATAACCTGTAAAATTCACTTAGGAAATTCCAGAAACTTTACCCAAACAAACATATTTACTTCTTCTATTAATAATGATCCTGATATTGAACCCATACACAGAAACAATAATTTAAGTATTTATTAGTTGTTTATAATGAATAAAATAAAAAGTCAATCAGGTCAAGCAGAAATGAACTCAATTTTGGACAAGGTCATGTCCAACTTACAATGTTACATTACTATAGCATGTTGTAACGTTGTCTCCTAGGGTATTATTGCTAATCTCGTAGGAGGCCGTACAATTTAAATTTTTTAAATATATGGATATATAGCTCCAAGACCCCAGTCAGCAATGCCGACGGTCTAGGTGGATAATATATAAGAAATGAAATGTGAGGAATAACAATTTAATAACAGATCTAAATATTCAAACAACACAAGTAAATTTCCACGATTTTTCCACTCGATCGACCTATTTAATCAACCAATTTCATCATCTGATGTGCAACGCGAGAGTGTTTCCACATGTCCCTGCTACTTTACTCATCTGTATTATTTCCTTTTCCTTGAGTGGTACTCCAGTACCCCTTCCGTCCCTCGACTACGTCCTTCACCCCTCTACTTCCTCCACTTTCGTTCTCCGGTCTGCCTTCAAACTTCTGCCTCCGTTATTCTATCCGGTCCCGTGACCTCTATAACAACTTCTCCCTACTTCGTCACCTTTGGGTGGCACTCGGTTCAACCCGAACAACTCCAAGCAGCACCGAAAGCTTCTCTGTAAATAATAAGGGACGTATAGTCTAGTTTCCCTTTCGACCTAGACAATTTCACACCCTCACACAACCTTTCATCAGCATAATGGCTATTAAAATCATTAGGTCACGCATACACTCACATCGAAATATTCCATACACGCTTGTACGATAAAATAAGGGTAATAATACAACAACGGTATTAACGACTCCTGATACATTCATCCACAACTTCCGTAACATGAGTACACACTTTTAATTCTCGATGTAGTAACTACCAACATCACAATAATTAGACACATTCCTTACCTTACAAATCATAAGAGGTACACACAATGTTCAAATACAAATATGCAGATACTTCATGATATGTTCACAAGGCCAACATGCCTAACCCTGTATAGTTCACAACTATGTATTCAAACTCAAAATTAAAACAAGTATAAGTTCTAAGATAACTCATTAATAAAAGCAATAATTCAATACAATGCACACAGCAGCAAATTACACAGTTAATTCTGATCACAGGCTAACGATCTACGTAATCCAATCTTGTATGCTACTAATTTCTCTACAGAACGTAACGATATGTAAATAACTCAAATACGTAGGTGAGATCAACTCTAATAAAGGTAACTTCAACATACCAACATAATTCAAGTAATCAATTTCTACATACTACTAGTACTAATATTAGTACCCCTACTCCTACCTCGTGGACGGGGTACTAACATGAGCCTATGTGTGTCAATGGAGCAAGCCGGGTGTGATTCACACCCGGCACTTGTTTTTAACCTAATATAAACAATTTTGAACATGTTCCTTGCATATAATGAAATAAATTGAGCAATCCTCTTATTTAATACCGGAATTATTGCAAATCATTGTAGAAATAATTGTAAAATCTCGTTTACCTTTCTTATCCGATATTTTCGTTTAGATCGTCCGCCATATTAGTTCAAATAATGACTACTTCTGTTCTCAGCCTTGTTTGTTTGTGTCCCATATAAGGACATTGAGGCCTTATTTGGAAATGTAAACAGATGGTAGTAAAACTATGGCGCGGTTTGAGTTAGAAATTCTGCGCGTTAAAAATAAATATGGTTTATCGGTGACTTTGAAATTCCACCACGAAGCCATTATTCGCCACTTGATTGATAAAAAAGATGTATTTGTCTTGCTACCCACTGGATTTGGAAAGTCACTGACTTTGCCTTTTCTCAACAAAACTGGTTTCCACTATTCAACAATTAATAACATAGCGTAGAATATCCAAATATGGTAAGGCAAGCCTTATTTAGAAAAGGAGTCACGGCGAGAGTCTTGCTTTATCTGTCATGGCGGACACGGTGAGGTTAGTGTAACCATGCCAATTTATTTTATCGTGTAAGGACTTAATAAATTCATAATAAGCCAAACTTCTTTTACAACATGATTATACTTATGTAGTAGATTTCTACACTATTTGTTTTTCTGACTTAAGTGATGATTTTTTTTTGCTCCATTACATGATATGGGATCAGTTCGTAGCCTCAACCACAACAAATCAAGCTGAGGCTACGACATCGCAGCTAACATACTACATATCAACTTACAACTCTCAGTAATGTTCAACAAATTCGGATGGAGAATTTTACATTTAAGAAGTTTTTCAAGCCTGAATTCCCGCTCTCCCTTTTACGAATGCCATGCATTCCGAGTACGCCTATTGGAATTCACTCCCTCACTTACTAGACCTCTGCACTGGTCAAAATCCTGGCGAGCACTGAAGTGATCGTAAAATGACCTGTAGAATAAGGGTTTGCTTTGGACAGGTGCCCCGCCCATATTTCCCTAACTCAGCCCTGATTTGATACTGGGGTCTCTTTGAACTGTAGTCTGCCTAGTTTCTCACGCGCATGTCAAATTTCTTTCTTCCACAGCTAGGCCAAGGCTTGGGTGTGAATAAACCTCTTCCGGTTTTACCAGTTACTTCGTCTCTTTGAAGATAGCCCCCCCCCCTTTGTTCCCTCCAGTGTCGATTCTAGCCGCAATCTTGCGCAACAAAGGTCAGTCGCCAATATCGTGGCTACATTTCCCCATCCTAGGTAAGTTGTGTACATGAGGGCTGCCTTCACAACGTGACACATGTAATGAAATAATAAAAAATGTAAAACTTAAAAACAAAATCATTAAATTAAATATACATAACACTTTTTATCGCATCGGTGCCATACCTTGCGACATCATCGATGCAGCACGTCATGGCCACTTCTCTACTACTACTACTACTACTACTACTACCACAGAAAGTGATGATGTACCACACTATGAATGCGAAGGCGATGCTTGTCATTACTGTACACATTGCCTCTTTAGTGGTTTTCATAGCCAGTGTGATACCATAAGTCTACCACCCCACGAATCACATCCATGCCTGTGGAAACAACGGAGAATGTTACAGCCACGTCAACGACATGCGCTCGTGAAAGAATAATACACATTGCAGGTGGCTTTGCCTAGCTACTGCGACTTTGAAAGTCGACCCCAAACTTTCAAGGGGAAGTGGCCTAAATATATGGGAGGACCTATACACGAACAATTAGAAAGAGCTGGATATATCCCATTGGTAGAAGGAAATCAAGTTAAATACTTCAGTTACCATGTGTCATTTCATTAATAGGAGCAGAAAGACTCGGCTTACCTGGAGCATGCTCGGTGGTCTCTGCACTGTTACTATCTTCCGTTAGTGGGACCCAACTAATATGCGTCTACGTTCCTTTTGCATACTATGTTGTTTTAAAAACCAGACTGGCTATGTGTCATAAGTTGGACAACGCCATTTTCTCACTAGGATGTAAAATTTGAAAAGTAATATACGAGGATCGCCAAAAGAGATCTACAAGGACGTTTGGATCCGACTTGCATGAGTAAAATCAGTTTGTAGAAAATGTGTCAAGTAATTCAGAAGAGAAAACAAAATCACACGAACAAAAAAATTCTTTCCAATAACAAAACATTACAGGATTTGGCTTTCAGATTTAATCACGAATCGTTGTTTAAAATACACCACTTCAAATAATAACACGTTCAAAATATTTCAACAAAATAAATGTTCCTTGGGAAGGCTTAACACTTCGATTTAAACTAAAAATACACAAAAGTGTTTGCAATTCAGTCTACACCTGATTTAAAGCAAACGTAGTCCGTCAACATTTTAATCTCTCAGATTATGTAATGAGGCTCTTTCATTTAATATGAATTTATTGATTTGAATGTTTAGTAAGGATTCGATACTAAAGAAATATATATCTTGAGAGCATCTACATTTTCGTGTTTGTCAACTTCAAAACTTTAAAGCCATTATTGACTTCATGCGAAGAAATGCTGTATCAGCCCAGTTCAATAATTTGAGATTACAAGATCAGATTCCTTATGGTCTGGACGCATTGTGTGCATTTTCTGCAACAACGCAGTCTTGTATTCCAGTTGCAACATCGAAAGTGATTTATCCAGACATGATGACAAATAGAAAGTTGATTTTGTGAACATTATGGCTATCTGTTTCCTTTAGTACAGGTAGGTAGCCTGTATATAGATGGTAAAAAGACAATATGCATCTGTGCTGGTTTCGGTTGGGTGGGAGTGGTTTTGCTGATTACGGATTGCGTGAGGACTTTGGTGGATAGTTGCTCGGTGTTCGGATTGTGTTGTTCTTCAATTTATCATGTGATATGGCTTCATGTCTTCTTATTGTTATTTGCATTGTTCCTATGTTGCTAATCTCTATGAATACGGTTATCTGTCTATCGGTTGAGCACCGTATTATAATGCAGTTTGTTCTTGGCCATATAATTTGAAAGTCTCACCCTATAACTCTTAATAACGTTGTGATAATGCTTCCGTCATTTAGGTTTTGGATTTGTGTTTGCTTACTTTTGATAAATTGTATAATACTTCTATTTGTATTCTGAAAATGGGGGTAGTTGAGATGTTGGAAGCGTGATACTTTTGTTTGTGTCCTGCAACTGGGGTTAGTTGGGATGCTGGATATGTTTGTTCAAATAACTTGTCGGGTGATTTTTGTAGATGTATGGGGTTTTATTCCTTAGTGACGTTTGATTTAATCTGTTGGTTCTTGTGTTTCTGGTCTCTTTGCTTTCTTCTTTATCCATTGATACTATCTTGTTTGCATTGTTTTTTTTTTCCTCTGAAGATTGCCTTTTGGAATTTTCTGCTTGGGATTTTGCTGTCATAGGCTGCTTTTCTTTTTCTGCTTGGTCTTTTGTCTGGCGATGGAGTCGAAGATTCTTTTCACAGATAAGAGCAGCTTTAGATACTCTTCTACATCAAGCTTCTTCCTCTCGATGGTCCTGGGATTTGCCTTTTATGTATTTGATATTTCTTCGTTTTTGATCTGGTATTTTAGAAGTCGGTGTGTTCTTCCTAGTCACTCAAATCTTTGCTGATTCCTCATCTTCTTTCGCGATCTAATAAGTTGTGTTGATGAGTCTCTGGTTCTTGGTTCTGTCCATTATTCTTGGTTGGTATGTATTTACGGTTGTTAACTTTCTGGTTTTTGGCAACCTGGGCATAGGTGAGGGATTCCTTCCCTATTCTATGGCGTCTGGATTGCTCAGGTCTATTGGAATGTGTTGTTTTGCCTTTGTTCCTTTGTTAGATCTGATTTGCTGTTGATTTACCACCATATCTTCCAAAATGAGCGATCCATAAGAAATCGAAATAGTCCACACTGTGATCATTGGGAAAGTAGACGGCGATCTAATGGGTTGATGACTGTCGTCGGTGTTGATGACATGTTTTTAAGTTGACCATGAGAAAGTTCATCTTTAACACACAGGACAAGATTTCAAGAAGATGTGTACTAACTGTGTGTCAGAAGGTAATGAAGTTCCCATATATCCCTGCTTTCTTTCGCAGGTATAAGTAATCAATTCAATCCTGACTTTTTCTTTGAAAATGTATGTCAAGTCTCCTTACTCTGTGGAAAGAGAACTTCGATGCGTTGGATCTTTGAGCAGTCAATGGGGGAAGGGGCGGGGAATAGTCACGCAAGTCTTTATACCACTGATTCAACACTTTCTCTTCTGAGATGAGACTCGAAGCGTCATTCCCATTCAAGTTTTCTTCATGGCTCATCATCAGACAATTACAGCATTGAATCTGACTGTGATGATCGTTTTGACATCCTTAACAATGTTGGTGGGTCAGAGCTCTAATTTGTCAGTCAGGTGCTTAGCATAACAGGTGATTAAATGTTCATACATGGACAAGTAAGATCTCAAGTAATTTCTCTGCTCAGTTAGGTACACAAGGTTTGCCATCTTGACTGACTTCTATCTTGGATACCTTCTAGTGCTTAACTCGAAAGGATTTTGAGTCATTGTTCCATTGAGGGCCTCATGCCGATGACTAACCGCTTTGGTTAAAAAATGATCTTCAATCAGAGTCCAGCGGTAATGGTGAAGTTCTGCTCAGAGTGTGACTGATGTAGTTTCCTAATGTGAATAACACTTCGACACGGCGCACGTAGAGTCGGGCGTCTTTTATATGGTTTTGTACTCGTTAGCATTAAGCAATCAAACGGAATACGGTACTGAGTCATTTCAGTCTCATGCGGACATTCATGCCGCTTAACAAATGTATGTTTTGCAACCATATTCCCAAATGCAAATGCAAATGATCCATCAGTTCTAAACTGCGCCTTTATTGGATTTTCTTTCGAAAGACGTTAAATCCCTCATTGTGATGATAGCCATCTTCTGTCATGGCTGTGTCGTTGAATTTCTCCAACGTGTCAGGTTTCCATACCAAGGAAGTATGCAGATGGGTGTGTTCTTGGCTTTATCTCCGTACGTCAATAGATTTTGTAGGTACGCTCGGTAAGAGTAAATATCTATGCTGCAGCTAACCAGTGTGCTATTCAAGTACAAACTCACTTTGTCGAAACAAATTTTGGGTAATGTAAATGAAACTGGCGTTTACGACGATGCCCTTTTCGCGTACACCGAAGCCTAATTTCTTCCTCGACTTCTTCTAGCATGTCATCAACGAAGATGACAATATGTTTGACTCATGTCAGACACGATCCTGAGGTCTTCGCGAGGAAGGCCTTCCACAAAGACGGCCGATTCTTTTTGACGTTCTTGAAGGAGACTGTAAGCCAATTGCCACTCTTTTTAACACAGCACGATGCATTAGGGTCCACGATCGATCAAATTGGTTTTTGTGCTCAAACATTTGACAACGTTGGTTTTGTCTGAACAACTTGGTCAAGAGATCAATGATCAACATATTAAAGGGATAGCGAAGATATAGAGCCTCCTATCTTGAACGATCTAACTTTTCGTTAATGACTGTCAGAGCAAGGAAGTGGTAGAGGAGGAAGATGTTGTCATAGTCAAGGTGTTTAGAATTCTGAAAAGAGACATAGACTAGACAATAGATTTTATACTTTGAAACGTGTATTGAATGTTCAATCAAATAGAAAACGTTAAGAGTCAACTAAATATGTACATCAATAAAATATAAATTGAAATGACCAAAGAGGAACAGCTCATTGTACAAAATTGTCGATGAATTTCCTAGAATTGTTTGGGATACGAATGTTCACTGAGTCTCGAAACTATTGATATTCTTTGTTTGTTCCTCTCCAAATGGCTTTTCATTTGTGAGGATGTCGACGACGGTACTGCTAACCTCGATTTGGTTTTCCTCCGTGTCGGGTACCTCTATCACTGTTTATTAACCCAATGCAGAAAGGGGCAATAGAAGGGAGTGAGGAAGTTGAAAGAGAACTAACAACAAAGAAGAAAGAGAAGAAAAAACAAGAGGCCAAAGTGAAAAAAACAACAAAAAGACAGCCAGAGCTCAGGCGTCACAACTATCATGAACAGCAGCAGCAACAACAACAACAATAGTCAGATATCTTCCTGAAAGAGGATACAAACAGCTCGTTGAGAACACAGCTGCATGGGCTTGATCAATTTGTAAAGGTGTAGTCATTGTCCAACAAAGATTATGAAGAACTAAAAAGAAGGAAGAAAGGATAGTGCCGATGCACACCTGTTCATGATAGTTGCTTGACAAGGACTCTCGTGAGATGAACAAATGAACAAGCCGCACAATACTTGTCTAATCGACATGAAACAATATTTGAGAGAGAACGAAGGTGTCAAAGACCTGCTAAATAGTATGGATGTTGTTAGTAAGTACACGTGGAGCTTGTTATTAAAGTATAAAATAGGCTCTTTTATCAGAGACGATTTTGCAACTTCATCGCGCAGAACAGCAATTCTCTGGGTAGACTATGCTAGTCAATTCTTACGCAGTGTATCTGAACTATTTTGCATTCTTGACCAGCCTTTCGAGTGAAGTGTTCGTGAACTGCAGGCTGTCTATGAAACGCAACTCACCTAAAGAGAAAGATAAATATTTTTCTATGTTATTTGGTATGCAGGTTATCTCCTTTCTAGAACTTCCCAAAACTTAACACTGAGATGCGAGTCGTAGACTTTAAGGTTATGCAGATAGATCTAGTCAATTCGCGCTCGCATCTTACAGAATAACATAGAGATGAGATATACTTCCAATGGTCACTGACGCCCAAATTATTTACTGATATATTATTTAGTATCTCAAATTTTGTCACGTCATTTACGTACACAGGGAAAGCGATCCCAGAAAAAAATAACATATTTTGATACATGATACATTGGAATTGTTCTAAATTGTGCCACATTGTGTGTCCGGACCTAATGGTTTGGGGCTCATAACCACATTATATGAGTTAAATTATGGAACTAACCTAATAATTTAATTACAATTTCAGTGGTCAGATGTGCGAGAGGCAGGGAATTCCGTCTCAGTCGATGCCGGATCCTATTCGCCTAAGCTATACCAGGCCCGAATTACTCGATGACTCGTGCCCTTAATCAGCCGATCTGCCTTTTCTGCCTCGCCCTCAAGGTCTGACAGCTAATATAGCTATGAAATTCTGATGTGCCACAAACGTGTGCTGTAATAGTTAGTACTGAGAATGTTACAAATACATTGCCACTGGGTAAGCGTAATGGTAAGAGTTTGTTGATTATAATTTCTATTTTATCCCCAATATTTGAAATAAAGTTCGAAATGTTGAATTGATGATGGTTAAATCAATATTTTAAGAAAGTGACATCAGAATTTCCGGTTAGGTACTTGGTACACGTATCTTTATCTGTGCTTCTTGGAATTTCTTTCTCTGAATGGAAAATGTCTACAATCATTAAAGATGTGCTGTAGATCGTCTGGTGTATTGCAGTGTGGGCAGCTAATTCCCCATTCGATGTTGTTTGGGAGATATTTTCCATAGCTGATTGCCAGAATGGTTTCTCCTGTTTTATTCCGGTTAATGATTCTTACGTCCTGGGAGTTCTTCAGCTTTGGAGTGCTGATGCTTCGGTCAATACATTTGGAGCTGCTATATGCAGGTTCTTCCTTTATTACTGGTGTCTCATGCTCGTTGCCATTTGGCATCAATTTTCCGTCTAATTGTGCTGTAAATCTCTTGATTGTTATATTCTGTGCGCGTGATGTTAGGTTTCTGTACTTTTGATTTAGCTTCTCTGTCTGCTCTTTAGTTTCCTAGGATGTCTATGTGATATGGAATCCACATAAATTCTACTATTTGTTGTTATTTTTCAAGCTTTTTAATAAGAGGTTAGCTTCCTTTGGGAAATTTACTCTGCTTGTTGTCCTATTTGATTCCAATGATCTTAATACACCTAGAGAGTCGCAGAGTGTGACTGCTTTTTGTTTTAGTGGTTAGCAGCCATTTAAGGTCTTCGAGGATAGTGCGTCAACAATATTTTGTTTGAAAATGTCCATGATTTTGTAGTGCAGATGATCTCCAGCTAACCCCTCACAGATGGAGCGAAACGCAGACCAGTCAGCTTTATCAAGTTTCCATTTAGGTTGCTTGGTCAAGGTATTGATAATATTGGAGATGTTGAGAGTTTAATGATCTTGAAGTGATCACTCCTTAAAGTGCTAGTTTGATCCACCAACATTCTGCTAGTTGAACTATTTGGGTGTTCTTATAGTGAGGTCAATTTGAGAATAATGCTCTATTTTTCGGGTTGATTCTAGTCTTTGCTCCTTTCTTAGGTATTACTAAGTTGGTCATAGTGACCCATTTTTCAATATTTTCCCCTTTTTTATCAATGTGGTTTCCTCGCACTGATCCTATGTGCATTGAAGTCCCCACAGATTATAGTGTGTGTACCTATCATTGAAGTCCCCATAGATTATTGTGTGTGTGGCTATCATTGAAGTCCTCACAGATTATAGTGTGTGTACCTATTATTGAAGTCCCCACAGATTATAGTGTGTGTACCTATCATTGACTTGTAAGTATTAACATTAATTTCCGCCGGACAATATACACTAAAAATTGTTACGTTGGTGTCTCCTATTTTGACCTTGGTTGATTGATATTTAAATAATTTATGTGGGTCGATTTGCGGCTGGGCATTCCCTGGCGCCACACTAGGTTGCTGGCAAAAATTGCAAGCCCCCTTCCCTTTTCATATTGGTTCGATATTTAAAAAAAGGGTGTTGGGTACCCCGGAATTTTCGAAGTAAATTTCGTATTGCGGGTAAGGTGTTTTTCGTGGATGCTTCCCTACTTAGTTTCACAATCAATCCCCTGCAGTTCCACTGCCAGATATGGAATCGCTTTCAATTTTGTATGTAAATTCCTAATCATGTGGTTTAAGTGTTGAAATCTATAGGATAACTCTTCATTTATTCCTTGGCCTTGTGGTAGGGTCTGTGATTATTTGTCAAGAGGTTAATTATTTCCATTTCTCTGATACCAAAGACTTACAAAAATGATACTAACAGCTGTCTCGCTAGGCGCTCAGCATTAAGTGGTTAGTGTTAGGACAGGTCGGCTTGGTGTCAGGATAATGTGACTGGGTGGGACATAATTCATCATGATGCCCCAGTGCTAGACATCACTATAAATTGCCACACTCTGACATCGTAGCGATATGACTGAAAAATTGTTAAAGCTACGTTAAAAATCCAAATCACACACACAAACACATCACACGCCATTTGTCCCGGTTGGTTTTGGGTGAGTTACCTTTGGTGGGGTAGATAAAAGTTTAATATAATCCTCAGATGATAAGCCCAGGAAGCCTTCAATCTTCACGGAGCTCTGCGACGGTGTTTTGGACGGACCTGGACTCTGGCTGCTATGGATTTTATGAGGTTTATTCCCTTTTGTTTAATGGTTTCTTGGCGTTCTGTTCTTGTTTTGTTTCCTTGGCTTTAGGTGTTGGCTTAGGTTGGTGAACTAATATATGGGCTGGTGTGTGCAGGCAAGGCGATGGGTGCCGTTTACTCGCGGACCTGGGTTCGAAACTCCGTAGAGTACGAATTAAAATTCTCTAACCTGTATGATAATATTATTTGTATTAAATTACTAATTCTGCCAACTATTATCAAGCATTCTTCTATAGAATCCAGGGATAGCACTTTCTGTTCTGTTTGGTATATATTTATAATTCTATATATATATATATATATATATATATATATATATATATATATATATATATATATATATATATATATATGATAGTGATGGACCTATAGCTGGTTCTGGTATTGGTGTTGGAGTAGATACTTGTGATGGAGTGAATGCCCTTTGAGCTTTGGGGACCATGTCATCTAGATCTACTTCTACTGTTGCCTACAGCTGTTCGATTTTCATTTTCCCCTTGAACTATAGTGTCTTTATCATGTGTTCATTCCGTTGTTCGATTACTGTAAATGGGTTCGTTGTTGTGTCTTCTTCTTCTTCCTTCTGTTTACAGACGTCTTGTTCACCAGTTCCTAATTGGTGTTGTTGACTCCGCTATTGGTGTTGGTTCTATGTTGATTTGAATAGTGATGTGTCATTCCCCCCAACCCCATTTTTCCTTCCTCTTGATTTTGGCTTTGAGGTTTGAATTCTCTTTCCACGGAGCATTTCGGAGTCGATGATATTGGAATTGTGTCATTAAGCATTTTAGGAGAGTCGTGATCTGGGAATATTCTGCTGTCCTGATCGATACTCACTTGAGTTAATGTTGGTCCTCTTGAATTGACGATTAAAGGTGAATGAGAAGTTCACACTTTGAAGGTCTTTATAACGATTGCCATACCAAGAGAACTGGTATTGAAATGTCCTATACGGGGAGGTGCAGGAGGGGCCGGTTGGGTGGACGAAGAAGGGGGGAGGGGTGTACTATTGCTGGTGTTAATTCCCATCCATTTCCTGAGCTTGTTAGTCCTGCCTGATTGTTCCTCTGTTCTGTCGCATTGCTACATCTTATGAGTTGAGGTTTGGAACATGTTACTGTTGGTTAGTCAAGAGATAATGTTTCACGTAAGTACCCTAGTTTAAAGAGGAGAGGGACTCGGATAAGAGGTACATCAGCAACAGGCAGGTTCCGAAACGCGAAGGTTGTATTTAAGTCAAATTCTACCCAGTTATGTATGTATGTATGTTAGCCCTATTGCCAATTATCACCTTTGTAATTAGAGTAATGTAATCTATTTATAGATTTTCCTACTGTTTATGTAGTTAGAGAATTGGTGTACCAAGTGTACTCCAGATTCTAATGCAATGAAAAGAGAGATTTGTTTATGTCTAAATGATCGATTATTTTTACAGTCTAGTTAGGATTATTAGATATAAATTTGGAACGGTGGATAAAGGATCATATTTGTAGAGAAGTTTTATCTAATCGGGATTTCAAGCAAAATTGAAATCCCGTTATAAGAGGCAACTCGTAATAGCCCTGAGAGGGGCTGAGACTACATCTCGGGAAACAGGATCTGTTTAGTTTGTTCTGGTGGAGTGAACACTTTTCTTCTTCCTTCGTAGTCACGTAGGACTACCAGGTTTCCAATTGCCATACTTTCCCATTAAAAATGGTGCTAGATTGGTTGGTTGTGGATGCTATTGACCTTGTTTTAGTTCATAAACCATCAACACCACAACTGGAGTCGGACAGTCGAAAAATTGATTTCCCAAAGGTACTGATGTTGGCAGCTTGTCGGTTAGCTTGTAGCAGCATCTTTCTTATTTTTTTTTTAAATTACCGTCGTAGCAGATCGTAAGGGTCATTTCAAGGTTAGTGTTTCTGTATGCTCCACGGTAACATCATAATAATCTACCAGGTGTGTCAGCTCCCATGTCTCGAACTGATCAAAGATATTGTAAACTACGACTACTCTCTGTTGGGAGTTCATTTGGGGCTTTTGGTGTTTTTCTTTTCTGGTCCTTTTTTAAAGTTTTTGTTCATGCCATGTTGTGGAATACAGTAGCTGTTTCCATTTAGCGGTAGTGTTTCCCGTAGTCATAGTTGTTATCATTTGGTGTTTGGTCAATATATCACCTGTTGCATCTGTTTCCCATTCTTCGTATTTTTGTTCTTGTTCTTTTTCTTCCTTTCGATGTTGTCGGTGATACATGTGGTGGTGTCGACGCTTAACAAAGTCACTACTTGTTTATCTCCTACTTTTTCCGATAACTCTATTATCTTCTTTTGTTTGATTGTTGTTGTTGTTGTTGTTGTTTATTCATACCTGTTGATGATGTTGTATTTGTTGTTATTGGTGTTGAAATAATGGGTACAGGTGGAGATTTTATAGCAGAAACTATCTGGCCTCTTTGTTCTGCTTTACTGTATTTGATGTGATGTTTACAGACTCATTGTTTCCCGAGCAGTTAGAAAAGGGGTAGCTGTTGACCTCCTTTTCCCTTGAATGGGCCTCTACGTGAGTGGCACTCACCCGAGGATATGTCATTGTTGTTATCTACATTAGTGATGGCATGTAAGGTCTGGCCTCTCTCATTTATAGCTATAGTACAGGGTGGAAGTCTAGTAGTTTCACTGCTCGGGGTTGAAGGAGTGCCGGAGCAAGGGGTAGGTCGACTCTGAGGGGAACGAAATATTTCGACCCAAGACATTTGAATCCCAGCCATGGGACAATTCGACCCCAATTAATGCATGTTTAAAGCAATAATTAGCACATTGCTAATGAATATACGCTAATTTGAACTTGAATGAAAAGAAATCGAATTTACCACACACTGTAAATTTGTATAAAAAAATCCAACTTTTTATAAACAGTAATTAGCACATTGCTAATGGTAATTCCCACTAATCACACGGTTATTCATTGCTATCTGCAATTAAAGAAGATACCAACACACCGCTAAATCGCCCAACAAAAATATGTCAACAGTTAAATTCACTTTTATTAAGTTAACCAATGCACGCTAATTTGAATGAAAAGAAAAAGGTATGAACATCAAAAGTACCACACGCTGTAAATTTGTATAAAAGAGCCGAAAATTTTCATTACATGCTACGTTTTATCCTAAGTTTTAATAAAGGTGTTTGGTATACTTGTGTGTAAATTTCGAATTAATTTATAGTAAATACAGTTTATATTGTGACATTTCGATCAGATATATTTTGGTATAATACTAACTGAACTGTGTTAATTGTGACAATGGTGTTTTATCTTTGTGTAAAATGCTATAGGCATGTCATGCCTCGCCAACTTGCTTTGTCTTGTGATAGATGCAGGAAATGGCAGGATAGCATTTGCGATACAGGCAAGTGTAATGATTCATTATCTTTTTTATTCTGTCTGTCAGTCTTCCTTTCTTAAATATTCCTTCCTTCCTTCCTTCCTTCCTTCCTTCATTCATTCATTCATTCCTTCATTCATTCATTCGTTCATTTCTGAATTGAACTTAGTAGTATAGATGTGGCTTGTACATTCATACATTTAAGATATAAAACATACATATAAAATGATTATATTCCCTCAAGCTTACCAACTTCATACAGTTCTAAAATTTCTTTATGTTTAGAACATAATGTAAATAGTTAAATATAAGTTAACGATTAGCAAAAAATTCTTACTAATTTTAATATTTCAGGCTGACACCAAAATTGTTTGTAGTAATTGCGAAGTATTAAATATTTGATTTTAAATACCGATATATTATGTTCTGTAGCTTCAAAGGTCTAAATGAATTATTACTGAGCATGAAGTTAGTAGCGAAATTACAGATACATATAAATTCTGAATAATATGTAACTTTCCAAAACACGATATATATATATATATATATATATATATATATATATATATATATATATATATATATATATATATAAAATGATTTGTAGAATATAATAAAAGGAATACAAAAAATGTTTCAAAATGCTTCGACATAGAACTAAATTGTTTCTAAAATAAATCAAATCTAATGTCTAATGTCTAATAATTCAAATTATTCCACTGCAGCTTTAAAACAAAATCTTTAAAATGTAGCACGTAATTTGTCTTACATGTAGCAAAAGGAAGGCGAACGCTGTGAAGTCCTAAACCAAATTATTACCATAGAATTGGGTGGTTTTACTTATATTGTGATCTCGGGCAGCGAGGACTGTGAGTTCTCTACCATATGAGGGTACACTGGACTCACCCCTGCGCTTCGGAGTTGAGAAAAATTGCAAGACCTGTTTCGGAAGATTTACGA
Organism: Megalonaias nervosa; assembly: GCA_016617855.1. Taxonomy (NCBI): domain Eukaryota; kingdom Metazoa; phylum Mollusca; class Bivalvia; order Unionida; family Unionidae; genus Megalonaias; species Megalonaias nervosa. Next base: position 60,443 of record JAECUM010005889.1, on the reverse strand, counting down.
AAACATCCGAACTTGTATGATAGCACCTTCCATTTTCCATAAATGGCCCTATAGTTTGGCAGCTCTAGACTTCACAGTTCATGACCTTCGCAAATCTTTTTTTTTTTTTTTCTTGTCACGTAAGTATACAAACATTCGTCTAGCTAGCATACTAGAAAAAATTACTGAATCTGCAGTCACTGAGCCAACATCCTAATTTATTGAATCAGCCTGATATATCTTGTATGATGTTACTGAATTCTCTAATTTATAGCAGACGAGGGATTTTTTAAAATTATTTTTATACACTGTTAGACGTATTGCTGTATTTAAGCAACAATCACAGTCTTTATTAAAATGATACAAATTTAAGTTACAACAATGAAAATTGCATTTTGTAAAACTTCATTGAAAATTCAACATTCAAATGTATATAAATTTGTGTAACTCATTTTTCCGTGATGCTTAACATCTTGATTACCAATAAAACTAAGAGTCTGACTTTTTCTTTTACATATTTAACTTATCCTTCGAAGTTGGCATTCCGTTCTTAGGAATAATGCATAGTATCCGATCACATGGGTCCTTAAAAAGGTATCAATGACACAAGCCATTAAAAACCTTTCCGTTTCTTACACCTTACTTATATACAACCCCTAGTATAACTTTTCAACAGTTCTTTTTTTTAATAATTATATATCATAAACGAACATCTTCTTTAACCTTTAACATTGTTGATGTTTAGCTCCAGATTAATCCTCACAATATGCATGCACCGACACATGCTTCTTTTGTGTTTAAAATTTGAATGGCTGACCCAATGGTCTTCGTTGTATTTGACTGATTTTGTTTATATAACAAAAAGGTCACTGACCGTGTTGCATTATTATATGAACATGCATAAACACAATAAATTAAGCCCGGCTCGAATTGTCTTGGGGCTGAATTGTCGTTGGGATCGAAATGTCCGGGCTGAATTGTCTTTGGGGTTGAAATGTCCGAGAGCCGACTCTGCGCATGCATAGTATGCTCTCGCTTTGAACCCTCCGTTGATCGGATTGTCGTCGGTCTTCTTCTCTGTAGGCTACTTCTCCAGTTGTTCTTAACTGTTCTGTCCTCTATTGCTATGTTGGTTGTTGCTATCCTGGTCGAGACTGATGTGAAAGGCTAGATTACGATTACGTTTTTGGATTTTTGTTGCTTTCACCCTAGAGCATTTGCGACATGTTTATTCACACAGGTTGGGATTTTTAATTGGTCGAAAGGGTAGGAATGGAACCACTATCCACTCGCATTTATGTATGCTAGGCATACTATTTAATTGTCATGTCTGACCGCGGCAAGGGCGGCAGGCGATGGCGGCGAGGGGGCATACGATGTCACAGCAGGCGCCCCAGGACATCCTGGGTACCATGGTCTAATCATGTAGCCTATGCAGTTTTGAGTTGGCGAGTGTGCCCTTTTCATAGAGTAGTAAACGATTGGTCTGTGATACTCATATAATATTGATTTGGGACCGCCGAGGAGTTAGTGTGTTGTGAGTTGATTTGGGTAGCCTATGTGTGTTTTACTAATTTTAGTTCCGCCTTGTACGGTTTGTATGAAGGTTTGGGTTTGACCATCTTATTAATTAGTTGGGGATTGTCTAATTCTCATAAGTTTAGTTGCCACATTGTGCAGCGGGAGCTGATGATCTTGGGTTAAGATCACCTTATTACATCTATTTGGGGTCTTAATTAGTGAATGTCCTAGTTTATGGTTTCCGGTCATGCCACATTGTGTAGCGGGGCCTGATGGCTGGGGGTGTTATCAACCTTACATGATCTAATTTGGAATGATATTTTGTATTGTTGCTAGTCGTGGTGTATAACAGGAGAACTACCATTACATCTTCTTATGTTAGTAATAGCGTGTTCCTATTTCTAGCTGAACTATTGGTTGTATTACCTGATTTAAGAGCTTGCTTTGATGTTTAATGTTCATGTGGTGATATGTAGGACGGCTGCTACTAGACTGCATTGCCAAAGTGATATGCATTCATCCACGTTGTGGTGTAGGAAGGGCAGGAACTACTTTCATTGTAAATGGAAGGTCCACCTATGCGCTCAAACAATACCAGGCCCTATATAGCCCGGTGTCCAGTTTTTCCTACACCAGTCAATTCAGTTTACCTGCTCCTTGCACAAGGACCAACCGAAGATGCACTCATTTACCTTGTTTTTATTGAATTTTAATTTCCTAAATTAGCTATAGTTCTAAATTTCTTCAGTATGTTGGGATTTTCCTGGTGCCACATTCTCCTGTATTTGTGGATTTGTTTGATGAATATAATGATGTTGGCATAGGTGGTTGCCATGTTTTGATTCTTACTCTGCTCGAGGAAATGTGGATATGTCAATGGGGAATTAGTTGATTGTTGTTTCTTTTTGAAAGCGATTCTTTGCATCTGGTATTTTGGGCAGTCGTTGAATATATATGATACAGGTCTTTTGGTGTGGAGCAGTATGGGCAATTAATGCCCCTTGGTCGATTTTCCGTTATATGTTTTCCAAAACTGCTTAGTGTTTTCCGATCCTAATTCTGTTTATCACTTTCTGGTCTGGTTTGGGTCTAACTTTTGGTGCTTTGATGTTTCGTGTGACATCTTTATGAGCGGCGAATAGCTTCCTTCCTTTATTACTATTTTCCCTTTCTTCTTGCCATTTTCTATCAATATTGGTCCTGATTTGGCTGTAAAGTTCTTGTACACTATAGTGGAAAGTGGCCGGTACCTGTTTCAACAGATTTTCTTTTGCACTTTGGTCTGCCCGTTCTTTCCGGACAGATTAATATGAGATGGGGTCCACATCAATTTTATTGTTTGTTGGTTCTCTTTGATGGTTCTAATAAGTTGCATTGCTCCTTTTTGAAAGTTTTCTCTGCTTGTTGAGTTGCCTATTTCAATGGATCTGAGGACGCTGAGCGAGTCTGTAATGATTAGATTGTTGGTAATAGTTTGGGTTTTGATCCATTTTAGGGCTTCAATTATCGCTCAGAATTCTGCCATATATGCTGAGCACCTATCCGGTAGTCGGTGTCCTAGTTCAAAGTTTCTATCCGGGATTATAATTGCTGCCGCTGTTCTGTTTAGATCTAATGATCCTTCCGTATAGAATTTTGTGCGTTTCGGATATTTATTATCAATTATTGATTTGATCTCTGCTAGTACCTTAGTGGTTTTTGTTGTTTTGATCCAAGCTTTAAGGCATAGAGACTGATCTTAGGGGTTTGGTTTTTCCATAGTGTTGGGTCTAGGTATTTGATTGTGTCGGCTTGCAAGGTGGCTATTTGGTGTTCTTTATATTTCTCGTTTAGAGAGTTTTTCCTCCTAGTGGATTTGGGACTAATTTTCTGCTTAATGGTTTATTGCATTTATAGATTTCGATCTTTGTTGGATGATTGTCTTCGTGGATGGATAGTCTTGCAGCATGTTACTATTTGTTCTTCTCGCCGAAGATGTAATGGTAGTTCTCCTGTTAGTCTTTGCACTTCTTTTGATGTGTTTTTGTTAAAGTTCCCGTGCATATCCTGAGGGCTTGGTATTGGATGGTATCAAAGCTTTTTCAGCAGAGGTGGTTTAGCCGAGCAGTAATCTTGACATCCATAATCGATTTTTGATATCATCAGGGTTTTGTAGAGTATCTTGGTCTGCTCTCCTGGTAGTTCCTTTGATGCTTTTTTTTTAGGAGATTTATTTCCTGGTTACAACTCCTAACTAGATCTTTGATGTATAAATTCCAATTGTTCGTCGAGCAGCATGCTTCGGAAACGTGTCTCTTTAACACATTTTATCGGGGTATATGGAAGACTGACAAACGCACCGATTTTTATGCCTATATGCACGGACGTGAAGAAAAAGATCCCTCATTAAATTTTTAATTTTTTATAAAAAAAAAAAAAAGCAAAGACAAACACATACATTCATATACAAAATACACTATCAAACAAATAGGGGTAGGAAGTGTTGATAGAAACACTGCTATACCATTACATACAAACACACACTCAAGAAGCGATAGAGATTTTTTGCTTGGGTAGGTACAAACACACACAAACACCCAAACATACAATTTTGGGGGCAAATCGACGAGTCTTATTTCTAAAGATCTGGGAAGAGCTGAAAATGGCTGTTTTGTTTTTGACGATTCTTCCTGGTCATCTTTAATTTCTGCGAGGACGGCGTTGTCTCAGTGGAGGCTTCTCCACAAGATACGGCCTGCTTCTGCGAAAGGTGAAGGAGAACTCCATAGTGTCCACTCTGCATTCAATGTCACCTCCCTGTCCCTGTTGCCTCTGCTGTTCTGTTGTTGCTTCTGCTATTTCAGCTGCCTATACCTTTGAGTCCACTTTTCTTCTTCCTGCTTGACTTCTTCATGGAAGACCTCTTTTATGAGATCTTTTCCATTTTTAAGATCCTCACGTTCTCCAGTTCTTCAGGCTTTTGGATCAGGTTTTGTCTGATACGGTGCAAATTGTACGTGTGTTTCGTTTAGCTTTGATAATTTTGAAGCATTTTATCTGCTCACGAGTCAACGACGGGTATCCAGTCTTCTTTCTTTCTTTTCTTGGATTTAGTTCGCATTCGCCCCTTTGGGCATGCGCAACCAGTTAATGCCCACACCATGTGTTACTTAATTTATCATGTGGGTTGGAATCCGAGTCTCCTCCAACGTGCATTAACGCTTGCAAGGCACACTTCTTGATTACCATGTCTGGCCGGTGAAAGGAGGGAGAGGGGGCATGGGCGGCGCCTCCCATATGCATCGGTGAATTTATGTTTTTCTTGAAACCAAAATCTAAATGTATCGTCTTGCCGAAATTTGGAAAATTGGAATATCGTGGTCAAAAGTAGCATGCTGAAAATGGTCAGGTCCCTCATATTTAATAACCTAATAATAACAACCATGGTTATTCTTTATTTTCAGGTTTAATTGGGTTAAATATTGCATATGCAGCCTGGCCTGGTGGTTTTGGGATTAAACCATCTCATATTATTCCTAATTTTAAGGTCAGTTGATTGATACCAATCGTTCGGAAGTAGTAAAGGAATATAAGGTTTTTAGCTCAGAGACCCCCTCCCCCTCCCCTTCCAAAACCCTTTTCTGTAGCTCCGATGATGACTTTCACATGACAGAATAAGGGGGTCTCTGATCTAGAAACGACTGTTACAGCCATGTTTTATGATAATTATTTTCGCATTTGCTAACTATCATTGGCAGAATATCTGTTAACATACTGTCAATAATACGAAACTCTCGTATTAAATCGTCCATATCATATTTTACATCTCGCAAATAAGATCGTATCTGATCAAGTAATTTTTTGTAAGTGATGCTTGCTGTTTTACAAGCATTCTTTTGTCTCAAGTCGAAGCTGAATTTTTTTACACGCCGTTGAAAGAGAAACACCAACACCTGATATTATTAACAAAAACGGATTTAATGATGCTCCACTTGAAATTATACCAGAGCTTGTCATCAGCAATGGTAAATATGATATTACTCTAAGTATTCTACTGTAATACTTGTAATATTGTTTTGCACACCAGGGGTTTTTATGATAATATCTGTAATACTGCATTAGAGCGTCAGCATCTTGTTTTGGAATTTCTTCTGAAATATGATTGAAATCGATGATCTGTTTTTTCATTATACAATATTTGCTTACAATGTTTACACAATATTAAAAACTCTAGCACCAATAATTGATCAAGAAATTCACGAAACTTATTATTGTTAGGATCATCTATAAAACTCTGTACTTGTCATAAACATCTGACGAAGTATCCTTATATCGTTCATCTGTCAATACCTCATTTTTCTTTAACCAACTGTAGGAATCAAACGTGTTTTCTACTTCACGTTCATAAAAATCTGTTTCATTCACCAAATTACCGTATTCTCTTTCTGTTTCAGCAATAAACCCAAGTACCAAGCTTATTTGATTCAAAAAAAATTTTTTGAGGACAAGATATTGTCTGATAATTGCATATGCGATACGACATTTATCAGCATTAATTTTTGGAGTGATTTTCGTCCAAGATAGGTAATTTGAGTAAAAGTACTCTAAGCCATAATTTTTCGTATTGTTTTGTGAACATTTTCTCGACTTCATTGTAATAATTTCGTAATGACAATTGTCTAGAGCGTTGGAGTGATGGAAGTGGAACATCATGTTCTTCACCTATGTCGTAATAAGAACCAATCCCTACGTCAAATGTTATTCGATTGACTTTCTCAAAAATCTTTTCTCGCTCATTATTGCTAAGATTACTAATTTCATTGTCAAAATCTTTAATTATCGCTAGAGATTTGTGAACAACAATCGGATCAAATTCTGGGGTTTTTTACGTATCATTGGTAGAAGTGCGTTCGAGTATGCTTTTATAATTAACTCCGTATCCGGCGTCATTCTAACAACTTTAACTAGGGTTTCCTTGTCATGGTAGTACATACCGAGATGTTTAAAATTTTTCGTTTTGAAAAACTATTGTATAACTTTAGTTCCTTTTTATTCCTATTATCTTAGATTCCGCTAGTTTGTCGAGGTCATCATAGCTATTGTTTACTCGTTCTTTTACATCTGCTATTTCAATATGAGCTCGTGTTTTTATTAAGTTTGATTTTATAATCAAATCTAGATTTTCAAAATTAAGCTCGAGCAATATTTCTTTTAGCAGGATTTCAATTTGTTTATATTCTTCTAGACAATCGTCAGGATGACAGTGTCTACTTATAATATCAAGGTTTCTTATTGCTTCAAGTAGTTGTGGTCCTGGCATATGCATAACGAGAATAAAAATTTTTCTTCTTCTGACAATGGAGAGTTTATCATTGGAATTGAAAAATTTTCCTAGTGTTTATCACACGTGCTGATAGTGATTTGTCCCGAACATCTATTTTGGGGTTAAAAATATTACCATAAAATTCTCTCGCAATGATTACAATTGGTAGCGACATTTATTTTACAACGATAGATTAAATCTGATCATCAAGTGTGTATATTTGAAATGCTGTCAGTCCTGGAAACGGATGTTCAGCAGCGATAACATAAACTCGGAAATACAAGTACGTGTTGACAGTATTTTCTGTCGGAATCATAAAATATTGTGCTCTTGAAATATAAGTGTCTGCTGTACTGTATAATATTCCCCAGTCGATATCATTGTTTGATCCTTCCAATTGCCAATTATAAATTCGACCAACACTGGAGTTTAATCGACCTCGCAAATGAAATTGCCAAATAGCAACGTCAATGGGACATTTAATTTTAATTCAAAAGTTTTCAACTTCTCCGTTAGTAGTCCATTCTTGTCTATCAGAGAAAGCGTAATGACGGTAATTTTCAGGATAATATGATGATGAACTTACCTCAAACCCAACTCGGTTATCAGTTGCCTTAAAAAGTGTTGGAATATACCCAACATTGTTTTTGGTTCGTTTTATTCCACCACCAGATACACTGTCAACGTACGCTTTATTCGTTAGATCATTATGGTTAACTGGAACATATGTTGTTCTTATTTTTTTGTCTCTCATATTTATGTTACCTGATATTGGTCCACCGGATCGTTTAAAATACGGGGTGAGTTCTTCTTTTAACTGAGCGTAACTAATAGCATCAGTCTCATTAGCTGGTGTTAGTGAAGTTGTTGGTAATCCAGTTATTTTTTAGTTATTGCTCATTACAAGGTTACCTGTCATTGTCTCTCCGGCCTTGTTAAGTTTATTATCGTCGACGGATTTTAGTTGTGCATAACTTGCAGCTTGTGTATTATCAACATTTGCTGGTGGATACTCGGTTTCCAACCCAATAATTTTTTTACTTGACATCTTAATATTACCTGTAACAGTTCCACCGCTTTTATCAAGCTTGTTATCATCAACATATTTCAACTGTAAATAACTTGCCGCTTGGGTTTGATTTAAGTTTCTTGGCGGATACGCTGTTTCTAAAGTTATTATTTGTTTTCCCTGACATATTCAAGTTACCGCTTAAAGTTCTTCCTGTCAGTGATAGTTTATTATTGTCGACGGATTTTAGTTGTTCATAACTAACAGCTTGTGTATCAACAACTTTTATTGGCGGATAATTTGTTTCTAAACCTAGAACTCGTTGATTTGACATAAATAAGTTTCCTGTCCTTGTGTCGCCGGTTTTCTTTTACTAGCGATGACGTATCAGTTATTATTGGTTCGTCAGCGGAAACAGATCCTGTAAGTGCTGTTCCAAACTTTGTGTAATAGGATATATTATGTAAATTATATAACATAAAATTGTAATACAACAATGGCGAAGTCAACGATATTAAATTTTGACACCGAGCGATTAATCAAACATAAACACAATAACGAACTTCCAGATTGTCATTATCTTATTGTTGGTCGTACAGGCTCTGGCAAAACAAACCTTTTGCTAAATCTCTTACTCAACGATAACTTTAATTACGATAAGGTATATATTTACACAATTAATCCGCAACAAGACAAATACGAGTTATCACGCGAATACAACGATAAACTTCGTGATGAGCTTGACGCTGGCGATGATATATTATTAATAAAACAACCAGAAGAATTAATCCCCGTCAACGAACTTAATTCGTGCGAGCATAAAATAATTGTATTTGACGATATTCCGCTAAACAACGAGGAGATGAATAAGATTAAGTCGTATTTTTCGTTGTCACGTAACAAAAAATGTAATTCGATTTATCTCGCGCAAGGTTTATATAACGTTGACAGATTTATTAGGCGAAATACAGGCTGTTTTATACTGTTTCCTGGACTCGATAATGTTGATGTGAGAAATATTGCAAACGAGCAATGTGGTGACGTAACGAAAGATAAATTTATTGAATTATATCATCAAGCGACCAAAGACAAATACAATTTCTTTTTATTTGATAAACTAGCGCGTGATCCGGATGAAATGTTTCGTTGTTGTATTGACACATTTCTATAACAAATTTTATATCGCATATAAAAATAAATAATGGATTATCATCAGAAAAATGAATTACTAAAGAAAACTTGCAGCATCTCAAGTTATTTTTAAGAAAAGGGTGGAAGAAGCCCGTCGGGGACAAGTTCAAGCAGAAGAAACAGCCGCTAAATTTTTTAAACCTGTTACCGAAGCAGTACTTGGCAAACAACCAGAAATATCTGCGTTATCTCCAGAAGAACTAGAAAAAATTAAAGGAAAAAGTTTGTTAGGTTTACTCGGAGAAAGATCAAAAGAAGAAACTAAAAAAAAATTGTAGATGAACTTGTTAGAAATATTGCTGATCTTGCTATGCGACAGGCTGAATTTAATAGATTAATAAACAACCCTCTTGAGCTACAGCGTGCTATTGCAAGACTGACGGTCAATCCAGCCGAGTTAAGAAGGTTGATACAAAATTTATCAGAGCAAAACTGAAATACTAGCTGAAAAACAAAAAAATGATGACTGAATATATTGCAGAAATAATGCCACTCAAAAAACAGATAATATTTTTCAGAAACAATGCACGTGGAAAAATATCGGACAAAGAATACAATGATTTTTAAAAAAAAATATAATATCAAAGACATTGAAGATATTCGAAAATGGCCTGAGGAAAAATTTGAAAATTTAATAAAAAAAATTACAAGAAATTTTTACATCTGGTATAGAAACTGATAGAAGAGTAGAAGAAGCTAAAACAGAAGGAGAAATGTTGGCAATGATGGATACTATAAGAGATGGAATTATTGCTGATGTTTTACATACGACAGCAGAACTAAAAAGAAGAATATGGTAAAGGTTGGACATTTAAAAGATTATTTGATAAGTACGAAAGTCGACGAGATAAAAGATTACTAGAGGAAAGAGAAACCACTGGAACAGGTGTTAAAGTTTTTACATCAAACGCCGAACTGGTTCACCGACTTATCTTATTAATATCATCAAAAGAAGCAGGTAATACAGGTACTGAAATCGACGGCGAGATCGTGGACATATTAGATAATCTTAGATCGAGTGGATTACTAACAACAGACGAGCATGAAATTTTACATGGCGATCTTATATAAATGTCAATAACACTATTATCTGACTCGTCACAAACGACAAAAAATAGCGCAAACTTTTCTGTCCACTATGATCCGCCAATCATACTAGATCCCGGTAGCCAGTACGAAATCGGATTGATTTCCGCCACAATATGGCATTCCATGGCAAATGTAAAAACAAACGTCAATGACGATTTTACATTTAATTCTGATGTTTGGGTGTCAGTCAAATACCACAGGGAGCATATAATGTAACTGATCTCAACAAAACGATAAGAGAGTTGATAACAAAATACACTACCGCAGACAATTTTGAATTAACTCCAAACTATAATACGCTACGAGCCAGAATCACATTAAAAAATAATTTGATGATCGATTTTTCACCAGCGACTAGCATCACATCGTTGCTAGGATTTAATCGTCGACAGTATGGCAGTGTTACAGAACAAAGTATGTCGTATGACGGAGACCTTCCAGTTAACATAACAGAAGTAAATATAATATTGATCAATTGTTCTATTGCATTAGGGTCTTACTCAACCAAGGGAAGTCAAGGTCAAACAATCTATAGTTTTTCACCAGATGTTCCGCCAGGTTCACTGATGCAAATTACTCCTCGACAAATAATATGCTATCCGATTACTTCTGAAAATCAAATAACCATCATAACAATGCAACTAACAGATCAATCAGGACGACAAATAAATCTTAACAATGAAATTGTCACGTATTATTTACACTTACGCAAAGTATAACTCGAAAGAAATTTTGTGATGTGATGTGATTATGATTTTTAACGTAGCTTTAACAATTTTTCAGTCATATCGCTACGATGTCTGCAGTGTGGCAGTTTATAGTGATGTCTAGCACTGGGGCATCATGCCGCAGACATGTAGCATGATGTCCCACCCAGTCACATTATCCTGACACTAGGCCGACCAGTCCTAACACTAACCTCTTAATGCTGAGCGCCAAGCGAGGCAGCTGTTAGTACCATTTTTGTAAGTCTTTGGTATGACTCGACCGGGGATCGAACCCACGACCGAAAGAAATTTTGTCAACTTAATTTAATAACAAGATGAGGCAAAAAAAACGTTTATTGAAGAACTATTGTAGGCGAATTTTTTGGAAATATATTTACAAAGGTGATCGAGAATATCCCAGGAATTGCACGTAAAGTAGCACCAATTGCTCTTGATGCCAGCAAAGCTTTTGCGACGGGAGCATCTAGTGCAGCAGGCACCGTAGTAGGGCAAAAAATGCCGATAAAATTAAGGGCGCAACACCTACGGTGTCGGAAATAAAACTAGCAATATCAGATATTGCACCAACAGCGGAAACAGAACGAGCTATGATAGCTACAACAAAAACATTACTGTCGCCACGCGGTGAGGAGGTGGTACATAAGCTAGTAAACAAAACAAGACGAAAATTAGATTTGCCTCAGATTTAGCAATTTTGTGTGGCGATTATAAAATAAAAATGTCAGTTAAAAATTATCTTGATCTTGGTGAGGAATATGATACTGACACTACAGCAACAGAATTCGAGTATATTGAATACCTCGACGAGAACTCAAACGAACTAAATAAAGCTGGTCCAAGAAAATTTAACACAAGAGACGAAGATGTGTTCTTGCTGCCTCACAAAGCTATTCTAGAAGTTCGTGGCAGGATATTAACAGCAGCTGATGGTGATATTGCAGATGACGCAGAAATTGCACTCGTAAATATTGGCTGGAGTTTGTTTAAAGGTGCATGATATCAACTAGAAAATCAAACAGTGGAGGATATTAATGATTGGTTACAGGTTGCAAGTACAATATTAAATATTATTTCGTTTAGCGATGATTATTCGAGATCAGTTGCAACAAATATGATGTGGTTCAAGGATACAGGACTAGGGCAAGCTATTGGAAATGAATTTCATACTGGTGCTGGTGCTCCTGACGCAGATGACAATAATCTTATCGCAAATCCCGCTAATAATGCAGTTGCTGATATTGGAAATTCGATAAGATTAGCCGTCACAAACATACGACAACAACGTTACAATGAGGGATATGCCAAACGAAAAGCGCTTGCGGCGAGATCACAACAAATAACAATGATGTTGCCGTTAAGCACAATATTTGGATTTTGTCGCGACTATCATAAGGTATTTCGAGGGCTGAAACACACGCTTATTTTAGATCGGGCAGACCAAAATAATTGTCTTATTCGAGTTGGTGGAACTGATCACAAATTTGTGATTACGAAATTAGTACTTTGGATGCCTCGAATTGTTCCGTCAGTGGCTAGGTTAGCAGAACTTAACACAACGTTAGAGGCTTTTACAAAAAAGATTTATTTTCTTCAGCATAAAATATATCAAACAAATATTCCTAACGCAATCGATTACACATGGATGGCGTATTACAGCTACTTCGAGCGTACAATTACCAAGGCATGTATTCGTTGTCTTTCAAAAAAACAGAACAACTTGGTAGCAGCTACAAAAAACGCCGTTTTTGATAACGCTAACGTTAGGAGAATATTTGTCAGAATAAACTCTAAACAATACCCAGAACGGGCGATCGAATGTAATTTTACAGCCGGCGCTGCAAAAGACGTTACCAGAGCGTATATGTACCTGATGGAAGCGATGCAAAAATATCAGGACGCTGACAGCGGATCACGGATTAACATTGAAGAATTTCGTACTCTTTATCCTATCTTTATCTTTGACGTATCAAAACACTCCGATCGAATGATTAATTCAACCGCAGAAATAGAAGTAACTTGGACGCTTGGAGAAGTTCCACCGGCTCCTTTAAACGTATTTGCGCTTGTGTCTAGCGATCGATTCTTGACAATTGACTCAGTCAAAGGTAGAATGACTGTACAAGTTTAATCTAACAACCTTAATATAATCAAGGAATAGAAAACGGAATCCACAGCTAGAGAAATATACCTAACGCCCGGTCAAATTAAAAAATTATTAGCAGCGGTTGCTAAGCGTAATTCTGTCTCTGTAATGATATCCCCAAAGACGGACGCCGCCGCAGTGAAAGTAATGTTAACTCAAAGCCAAACTAATAAGCTCGATCAGGGAAAACCCTTCATCCTTAGGTTATCCGTTGCAGAGGTAAAATTAATGGCAAAACACGGTGGATATTTTGGAGAAGCACTTTCTGTAATTGTACCGAAGATTCTACCGGTATTAGGAACACTGGTACTAGCAGCAGCGTCAGGGGCAGTTGCTGGAGCAATTACAAAAGCGGTATCCGGCGATGGAATCAAACAAATTTTATATAACAATAAATAATATAATGCCAACTAAAAAGAAATCGCCAGCGAAGAAATCGCCAGCAACAAAATCTAAAAAAGAGAAGTCGCCAAAGAAAACAACGACAGAGTCGCCAAGAAAAACAAAACAAGGAGGAATTATTCCTTTCGCTCCGCTGCTAGCAGGGTTAGCAGGCCGTCTAATTCCAAACCTGCTAGGGATAGGGCGTGGATTGACTCTACCAGGCACCAGATGCCGTTGACGCCAGTGACGAAGTCACCGCCGTTGAGTAATTTCGAAATTATGTCGAGATTGAATGACATTGTCGGATTTCGTGGAGTATATTCCAAAGACGAATTAGATAATGTACCAGCAGGTGGTTCGTGTGTTGTAAATATACAAAATTTCAATGATGGATCCGGCACTTATTGGGTTGCTGTCTACGATAATAATTATTTTGATTCGTTCGGACTTCCTACGAGTGATCTTATAAAAATATATCTTTTTAAAAGGTATGGGATGATAAATTACTCGTCTAATCAACTACAGCCGGTTGGAACGTCAGCTTGTGGTTATTATTGTATTATGTTTATCCGATAGATGTCCCAGCCTAAATTTAATTTTTTAAAATTTATTTTACAGTTTGACTCCCTCGCCAGACACGCAAATGATGAGATTGCAACTAATTTTATCTAAACTAAGGAATATGTCAACGTACTGTTTCAAATGTAAAACTAAAACAGCGAATACCGGCGAGACAACAGAAAAAAAAACTAAACATAATAGAACGATGTTAAAAAGCATTTGCGCTGTTTGCGGTAGAAAAAAAAAGTATGTTTTTAAAATCAACAACTGGAGCTGGAATATGCTCTGACAGTTATTTTAATAGATGATTAATTTACGAAGGTAAATATTTTTGTCGACGATTAAAAAATAAAATGAAATGTAATTGTAATTGTGATAAAGATCTTTGTATAGAACAAGATAAAATTGTTACATACTGTCAATCATGCAATCCACGTGAGGTAATTGGCAGCGGCATTGACATCCACAAATTTATTGGAAAATTACCAAGGCCGAGGACTGGTTGGACATTGCCTGGCCATAAATATACTGGGCCGTACAATCCAGCACACGAACAACTTGACGAAAACGATAATCGATTACCAGGACAAGAACCATACAATGGTGTTGATGCAATAGCAATGCATCATGATATTTGTTATTGTGATATAGAACGTCCTGATAACACTCTATCAAAATCAGACTGTGATAAGGTAATGGTAGACGAACTTAAAGATATGAAATCTGCAAATATGAGAGAACGATTTGATAGAAGGTTAGTTCAAACAATGATAGGAACAAAATATAAGTTATGTCTTGGAAATGAATTATACGATGATCTGGCATCAGAGATACATAAACCTATTAAAAAAATTTCCACGACGTAAGGTTGTCGCAGATGCCGTTGACGATATCTGGGCAATAGATTTAGTTGATACGTCAGGCCTCAGTAACCTTAACGTTGGCGCGAAATATCTTTTTAACGTCATAGATCTTTTTAGTAAATACGCGTTTAGTGTACCTGTTTCGGATAAAACTGGAACATCGATGACTGATGCGTTAAAACAAATTATCGTTAGTACGGAAAGAAAACCAAACAGAATCTGGACTGATCACAGAGCGGAGTTTTTTTAATAAAAAATTTGAGCAATTTTTGGAACAAAATAACATAAAAAAATATGTTACAGGAAATGAGGGAAAAAGCGTTGTCGTTGAAAGATTTAATCGTACACTAAACGAGCTGATACATAAACATTTGACAGCTAAAAACACAAACAGATATATTGATGATCTTTCACAAATTAATAACAAATATAATAACACAAAGCACAGATCAATAAAAATGTCACCAAGCGACGTAATTAAAAATCCGATTCTTGCAAATGAAAACATGTATCGCAAACATAAATTTAAAGTTGGTGATCGAGTTAGAATTTCTCTGACGAAAAAAACATTGGAAAAAGGATTTACCCAAAACTGGAGCGAAGAAGTATTTGTTGTTGATTAAGTTTTGCTGACAATACCTGTAACATATGCGCTAAAGGATTTATTGGGTGAGCCAATAACCGGTAGTTTTTACGAACAAGAACTGCAGAAAACTGAGCAAGATATATTTGTTATTGTAAAGTTATTAGGAAAAAAGGTAATAAAAGCCTTGTCAAGTCGCGTAGGTACAGCGATAAATTTAACAGCTGGGTTCCAACTCGGTCGATAAAATAATATTGTTATAAATTTCCTCGTACTTACGTTTAACAGATTTACATTTTACAAGTTTACATAACGATATTAGATACTGTCTGCGATCGTCAGAGATCATCATTAGGTTTAAAATCGTGACAAATATAAAGTCAAATTTAATATTTTTCTGTCGGTCTGGAATTTTAATGTTTAAAAAGGGTTTTATCAGCCGCCAAAAAGACTGATTTTCATCTACTGAAAAATTAAATTTCAAAATTTTCTTTGTGATATGATATTAAACATCATATCGTCCAGTTGTCGGTCTGCTGTAATTTTTTTTTATCAACCACGCCAACAGTTTCGTCTTGTTCGTCGTCGTTGTTAAATAGAATATTGTCTTCTGTATAACCAATAGAGTTGTGTTTATCTGCAACTATAACATCTCCTCCGCGATTATATTGAGGTGTAAAATTATCATCCGCGATTATATCAGCAAGTCGTTTCATCAAGTTCATATGATAATATATTTTTATCTAATTTACAATAATAAGATGATTGATGAGATAAAATATCATCAAAAAGTTAATATATTAAATTACAGAGAATTAGCCGAAGCAGTGCGAAAATGTTTGTCGGGATATAGTTCTTATTCCGTTGACGTTATTGTGATGCAAGGTGATTCTAATAAAATTCTGCTAACAGTAGCCGAAAAAAATAAACTTAATGATAGTGCAGTAACGATGTTAAAATTTAATAAAAATGATATTTTAATGTTTGCTCATAACTGCCTAACTAAAAGCGAGCTGGAAAATATAATTAACCGTTGTATTTGAAGATGATTCTGTCAAATGTTGACATTGATGTTGCTGATTTTGTTCTGCCATCTGCGACATATTTTATTGTTGCCGGATGAATTTTAAAATGTTTTGCTGCAGCTGTTATCGAAGGAAATTCTAGTTCCTCACCTGTACTAATGTTATATGATATTATAGCTTTAGCAGAACATCTGAAATTAATACCACCTCCTCGTCCTCGTCTGCTATTCTCTTTAGGCGTGACAAGTTCGAGGTTTTCTAGACGATTGTCTGTTTTAATACCGTTGATGTGGTCTATTACTAAACCATCGGGTATAGGTCCGTTAAACGTTTCATAAATAAAACGATGTGATGAATAATTAACGTTATTTGTTAGTGTTCCTCTAACAGTTATTCTAAGATAACCGCTGTTGTTCATAAAACCAACAACTTTTTTCCTTTAGATATTTCGAATAATCCCGCGATCATTAGCCTCACATAAATCAAATACGGGATGAAGTTGAAATTCATCTTGCAAAGACAAGTTGTCAATATTATCATCATTTATAGATCCATTTACTCTATAAACTCTGTCCAGCTGGTATGTCTCCGCAGAACAAAGTATAAATAAAATCTTTCCTAAACATTTCAACTCTCTCAGCATTATCACCTTTAACGCTGATCTTATAACCAGCTGGTGTTGATTTACCAAATAGTTTTCCGTATTTGACGTGAATCACTGAACCTAACATATTCCCCGCACAACTATTATAAATTGGATAGCCATGATATTCTTCCTGTTTCTCTGCCGTCAGTCTTATGTAACTCAAATTTTGAATCATTATAATATAAGTATTTTTATATCTCTAATTGATTCTTCAACTAGTAATATCAATTAAATATATAAAATGTTATATAACATGCTGAAATTGCGAGATATAGCCAAAAAACGCCTTATAGGAGAATCTATAAAAATAGCTACTGCTTTTGCAGGATTTGATAACAGTTATAAATTTGATAATCAAAATATTTTAGTAAATTGTAACTCTACAAATTTGTTTCACCTCTTATATCCGACTGTAACGCACGAACTTGCAGTACATAAAAGTATCAAACTAATCGTAAAGTATCATGTTATTTTATCAAAGTTACATGCATCTCAAAAAGATACAGAGATTGCCGAACCATATTTAACAGCTAAATCACGAAAAATATTAGCTAGAACAAATATTTCCTCAGTTGCCTATGAAATACATCAGGAAATAAATAAAAAATTGGAAGAATTTACTGCTTCAGGATCAGGATGGAAATTTGAGGTGAGATATATCGTACTTCGCGGTAACTCTTACGTTGACCTGCCTAAAAAGATTAAAAACAAAAAATGTTGCATAAACGTAAAGAACTCTGATAACAAGTGTTTCCAATGGGCTATTCTCTCTGCGATGTTTCCAGCAGAAAAAAAATGCTGATCACGTCGACAAGTATATTAGTCACGTATCAAAATTAAATTTAAATGGCATTAACTTTCCAGTTGCAGAAAATTAAATACCATAGTTTTAGGGACAAAGTGGTATTTCAATTAATGTGTTTGGGCTTGACGAGCGTGAAAATGTTTATCCCAGATACATCTCAGAAAAAGCTACACAAAGCACAATAAACTTGCTGTTTTATAGGACATTACGTTTGGATAAAAAAAAAACTTTAACGGCCTAGTTGGCAGATTATATAGCAAAAATAAAAGTAAGAAATATTTTTGTTATCGTTGTTTACAAGGTTTTTCTAAGGATGAAAAACTGCAAAAGCATGTTAAATACTGTGTTAATGTTCAAAAAATAACAATGCCAACAGAAAAAGAAAGTTTTAAAATTTAAAAATTATAATCATAAATTAAGTATTCCGTTTGTTATTTATGCTGACTTCAAGTGTTTACTTGTTCCTGTGGCAGGCACAGAAAATGATCCAAATAAATCAAGCATCAGAAAAATACAACATGTTCCCTGTGGAGCAGCTTATAAAGTAGTTTGTTGCGCTAACGACAATTTTTCAAGTCCAATAAAATTGTATAGGGGTAAAAATCCTGCCGTGTTGTTACTAAAAAGTTTAATAGATGATGTTAATAAAATTTTCAACAGATTGTCTAAAACAGCTCCAATAAAAATAACACCAAAACAACAACATGATTTTTCCGAAGCAGTTAATTGTCATTGTTTGCGAGAAACCAATGTCAGGCGATAAAGTGCGCGATCACTTCATCTAACCGGCCAATATCGTGGAGCCGCACATAATAATTGTAATTTGAAATTTCATGCGCCAGATTTTATTCCTGTCGTTTTACATAATTTCCGTGGTTATGATAGACATATTATTGTCGAAGCATTTGGCGATGAGGAAATTAAATCTAAACTAAAATTAAATAATGTAATAAAATGTATTCCAAACAATTTTGAAAAGTATATGTCAGTTACGCTTGGCAAATTACGTTTCATCGACAGTTTGCAATTTATGGCAGCGCCGCTGGATGAGCTTGTAAAAGGTTGTAGCAGTTTTGGTAATCTACGAAGTTGCTTTGGTGTGAATTGTGCCCACCTGACAAAAAAAGGTGTCTTTCCGTACGATTATCTCGACGACTGGAGTAGATTTGATGAAACTTCTCTTCCTGACAAAGATAAATTTTACTCGCAATGTCAGAACCAATGCCGTGTAGTGGATTTCATTGGATAACTCCAGATTAATTTCTTAAAGAAACTGAGAAAAATCTCCCAGAAAATGTCAGTTATTTTGTTGAAGTTGATCTTGATCATCCTAGTTCGTTACATGATCTACATAACGACTATCCGTTTTGTGCAGAGTCAATGATGATCGATTATAGTTTATTATCGCCTGAACAACAGGCAATGACAACAGCAAAAAATTCGATCGTTAATAAGCTAGATCCAAATTTACTTAGTAAACGAAATTACGTGATACATTACAAAAATTTAAAACAAGCAGTCGACCACGGCTTAGTCCTTAGGAAGGTTCATTGCGTGCTAAAATTTAATCAATCTCGTTGGATGGCAGATTATATTGATTTAAATACCAAACGTCGTGCTATTGCTAAGACTGACTTTGAGAAAAACTTTTTCAAGTTAATGAACAGTTCCGTGCTCGGTAAGACGATGGAAAATATCAGAAAGCGAGTCAATATTGAAATTGTAAATGATGTAAATCGCCGAAATAAATTAGTCAACGATGACGGTTTTGTCAGTATGAAAATCTTTAATCAAAATCTTGTTGCAATACACCGACGAAAAACAAATTTAAAGTTAAATAAACTGATTTATGTTGATGCAGCTGTACTTGACATATCAAAATGGTTAATGTACGACTTTCACTATAATTTTACCAAAACGCAGAGGCCAGATTCGGAGTTGCTATTTACTGATACGGATTCACTTGTTTATAATATAAAATGTGGGGGTATTTATCAAGATATTTATGATCATAAGGAGTTATTTGATTTATCGGATTATCCAGCAAGTAGTGGATTTCATGATCCAACTAACAAGAAAGTCATCAGCAAGATGAAAGATGTATTTATGTTTGTGCCAGTTAGGGAATTTGTTGGACTAAGAAGTAAAATGTATGCCGTAAATTTAGATGACAATAAACTGAAAAAAAAAGCAAAAGTTATTCCTCGCGGATACGTAAAAAAGTGTATGAAATTTGATGATTTTAAAGTAGCGCTAAACAATAATGTCGGCTTTATTAAAACAAATGTTATCAGGACAAACCATCACAAACTTGAAAGAGATACAATTATAAAACGTGGATTAAGTAATTTTGACGACAAACGCTATTGTGAGGACGGAATTAATACTTTAGCTATTGGACACTATACCAGTACCAGAGGTGATATATTCAGTATCATCTTTAATTAATTTTGTCTAAATTTTAGAAATAATCTTCGAAAATTTAACGTTAGCCGATGGAGTTAGTAGCAAAATTAAAAAATTAATGGTTAATGGCCAGCAATTATCATTTGAATTTAATGATGAAATTTCAGGTATTCGTTTTAGTAAATTTCATAGAATAAAACTCTCGCTTATTAAATCAGATAACAGCAAATATTTTGATTATCTTGAAAAGTTGAGAGATGAACTTATGCTGAAATACGATAATCTTCATGATCCGATCAGTCAAGAAAAATATACCAAAATAAATATTGACCTAAACCGGTCGAAGGTTTTTGCAAAAGGTTGTAAGTATTTTGTCAGTAGGGTAGTAATGAGAGAGTTATTTGAATGTCATCGAAAAGTAAGCGGAAAAATTAAATTTTATTTGTATAAACACGATAATGAATTATTTCTTATAGCTACTGTTGATGTTCTTGTGATAGGCGATGAAGTTATACATGTACACTGCGACAGCTGTTTCACAACACATGCGATCAGAAGATTATACCTTACGTATATAGTTGCACAACAACATCCGGCAGATCTGTTTGATTCAATTATATAGTCTTCCCTCATACAAAATACGTCGGACTGAATTTTATTCAACATATTTCTGAAATGTGTGTAAATTTTAGATCCATGTTGGATTTTTAATGTAGCTTTAACAATTTTTCAGTCTGTCTGTAGTGAACATCATTAGGTACTTCATAACAATTTCCGAATCGTATATTTGTAAGTAGAGTCCGTAGCGCAAGTGTTAGAGTGTTGAATTCTCGTACTCGAGGTCTTGAGTTCTATTCCCGTGACCGGCACATTGCCGGCGGGGGCGTTGTCATGCCAGATTTTTCTAGAATAGTGGGGGGCTCCGCCAGCCCTTGAACTTCAACAGACAAAAGCACATTCTCCCACCATGTCACCACGTGGTGGGTGCTTTTTACACTCAATACGGGGTTGATTATGGGGAGAGTGTGCAGAAATCTGTTAAACGTAGAGAAGGCCACGTATTATATTTTTGATTAAATTCAACATTGCTGTAACAGTAGTAAAGGAATATAAGGTTTTAAATAATTTAAATTTTGTAACAGTAGTAAAGGAATATAAGGTTTTAAATAATTTAAATTTTGTAACAGTAGTAACAGAAAACAAGGTTTTAAATAATTTAAATTTAACATGGCTGTAACTGTCGTTTCTAGATCAGAGACCCCCTTTGTCATGTGAAAGTCATCATCGGAGCTAAAGAAAAGGGTTTTGGATGGGGAGGGGGTCTCTGAGCTAAAAACTTATATTTCTTTACTACTTCGGATCCATGATTTTGTAATTTAAGCTCTACTTTTGTGTTATGACCCGCCTGATTGTATGGGGTTTTACCACTTATAATGTCTTAATTTGGGGGCCTGATCCTTTGTCAACTGCTATTAGTTGCCGCATTGTGCAGCTGGGCTTGAATCACTTTATATTGGTAATATTTGAGGGCTTATCTTTCCATCCCTAGTTTATGAATCCTTAGTTTTAATTGAGGGACCGTACCACTTTCTTGCAGAAGAGATGAAAGTTGGTAGGATAAGGTTCAGATTCTAGATAATAGTGTTTGTGTCAATTTCTAATAATTCAATAACTTCCTAAATCTGTGGTGTGTTTAGTGTTTTGAGCCATAATTAGTTGGTGAGGAAATGTTGGTGACCTGATTAAATTGCATTGCTCATAGCCAATTTTATCCACCCATCGGCATGACGGAGGAGAGGCAGACCATGCTTTCACCTCCGATGCGGGGTCCACCTACGCGGATAGGCGATGCCAAGCCCTCTATCAGCCAATTCGCCTCCCCCTCACTGGGCCACAACGAGGGTGTACCCATTTGCTGAATGATTTGGGGGTTTATATTGTGGTTAGATATGTAGGTGGTTTATATAGTACTATATATTACCTATTTTCCCAAATTCTGTAATGCAGCTTATGATGTTCATAATTCCGTTACTGTTAGTAGCTCTTGGCTTTAAAAAGTCAGGGTAATCTTAATGCTTTCACGTTGGTTTCTAGTTTCTTTCTCTGCATCTGGTTTCTGGGACAGCCATTAAAAGGCTTTCTGGAGTTGGGCAAAATGGGCAGTTTAGTTCTCTTATTGATGCGTTAGCGAAATATGTTCCTACGCTTTCCCGTAGTAGTGTAACTGGATGTTCCTGCTAATTTTTTGCTGGATCGAGTGTCATTTTCTGCTTTTCGTGTTGCTCTCCATTGTTCATAATTTTTTTTTTCTAACATAGCTATATAGTTCTTCTATGCTCTATTCCATTTCAATTGTATTGTCATCGCTGAGCCTCGAATTAGCTTCTTTATCTGCCCTTTCGTTGCCTGTCATGTTTATGTGAGACGGTACCCACGTCAATTCTACTATGGTTGCACTCTAATTTCCAAAGTATAGAGTATAAATAGTTCTCTCTACTAGTGGTATTACCAGATTCAAGTGATTTGAGCACAGTGAGGGAGTCACAGATTGGGGAACTGGATGAATGTTGCTTGTATCCATTGTAGGGCTTCCTTTATTGTTGCAGTTTGCTTGTATCCATTGTAGGGCTTCCTTTATTGTCAAAAAGTCTGTTGTAAACATGGAACTGCCATCTGGTAGTCTCGCTTCCAGTGTTATTTCTTCCTCCTGAATCACCACAGCTGCGGCCATTCTGTTGGATTATGTTGACTTTGATCCGTCTCCATAGATTTTTTGGTATGAATCGTATCTTCTGTCTCGGAGAGGAATTTTCTGTTTGATTTTCGGAGGCTGTTCTTCTTTGATTCCATAAGTAGTGGTCTCAAAGTTAATTTGTGCTATTTTACATTTCCATGGGGCCGGGTCTGTGTACTTTACCAGTTGGGCTTGAATCCTTCATAATCCTTGATCTGTTGATAGTTCGTGGATTTTTTTCCTCCAGGTACGTTTGGTACAGGTTTTCGGCTGAATAGTTTGTTGCATCTCTCGATAATTTGTCTGGCGGGGTGTGTTGTATCATGTGTTGATATTGTGTCCGCATATCTAAGGAGCATCTCTTTTCTTCTTAAGTCAAATGAGGGTTCACCTACTAGAATTTGAGGTTCTTCCCTTGAGGTGCCCCTTAAGGTTCCCGTGCAGATGTTTAGTGGATACTATCCCGTTTATTAAGAAGGCTGTGGTTTGCTGAATCATATACTTGGCATCCATAGTCTATTTTGGATCGGTTTAGGGATCTGTATAGTGTCAGCATAGTCTTCTGATCCGCTCCCAATTGGATCCTTTAAGGTCCCTGAGGAAATTCATATCTTGGTTGCACCTTCGAACTAGTTATATTATGTTCTGCTTCCAGGAGAGGTCTTCGTCAAAATACATACCTAAAACTTGAGCTACTTTTTCGAATTGGATTAGCTTGTTCTTTAAGTACAACTTAGGGTATATGCGTGATAGTTTCATTTAGGGTACGAATAGGACTCCAATGGTTTTGTTTATGGAGATTTTGAGACCCCATTTATCGGCCCATTGACCAAAGGTGTGTAGATTCAACGGATTCACTTTTCGTGTTTCCCGCTTTCCAGATACCGCTGTCGTCTGCGAACTATGACAAGACTACCTTAACATAGTCTAGACATTGCTACATATTGAACTTAGTAGGACACATCAACACTTCCTTGAGGGGCGTCGTTCTCTTGCTCAAAGGTTTCTGAGAGTTGATCCCCTACTCTGGTTTTAATTCTACGACCGGTCAGGAAGTTGGATATCCATTTATGTGATTCCATATAACTGAGTTTTACAAGAAGGCCTTTAGTCCAGATTAGGTCGTAAGCCTTCTCTAGGTCCAGGAATATGGCTATGAGGTTCCTATATTCTTTGAGTTAAAGGTCAATTTGATGTTAGATTCTAGCCTAAACAGTTGACATTTTATTATGAAAGCTGCTCTGGTACTATGATAATAAATTATTGCTTTCAAGATGGTGTTTTGAATCTATTATTATTAATGATTTCCATAATTTTGCAGATGTTTGTTAGTGATATGGGTCTATATGAGTTGATGTCCGTGGGGTCCTTGTCTGGTTTGGGTATGGGGATAACAATGGCCTATTTCCACGAGGTTAGAATCTCTTCCGTTCTCCGTATTGCGTTGATAAGGTGTAGTATAGCTTTCTCTATATTTTGTCGAATCTTTTTTGTAAATTTCATATCCTAATTTCTCTGGTGACGTAATCTTTTTCCCTTGGAGTGCCCTCTTCCATTCACAGATCGTGAAGTCGATGCTGAGTGAGTTTTCAGTGGCTCCTTTATCGATGAATAATTGTGAGTATTTACTTTCTATTTGGATGCGATGGTTATGGAACTTGGTGGATTGATTCGTGTTGCAGCTCATCCCTGCAAATTTGTTCGATGTATCCTGATTGGTCATTGTCACTGGGATTTCACGGATGTTTAAACTAGTTATCCTCTGATCGATTTGACTTTATTCCAGACCTGTTTTGCATTTGCTTTGAAGTTCAGTGATGAGCAGAATTCAGACCAAGTTTTTGTTTCACTGCCATAATAACTTTTATGTCTGTTTTTCCTTTACTTTGTAGTGGAGGTCCGATGCTAGTTTTGACGCCTGAATTTGAGGCTTTTTTCTTTTCCTTCATAGATAATTTGCATTCCTCATTCCACCAAGGCACCTATTGTTTTGCACTTCCGCCCCTGGTTTTGGGGTCAGACTTTCGAGCAAACCACTTTATATGCCTCAAGCGCGGACACGATAGGAAACGTCCCTTCGATTTTTGGAAATGCAATTGAAACCACAACCCAGAGGGATAGAGAGAAATGGGTAAAGACATATTCATTCAGTGTCAATCAATCAAAACATAACATACACTATTTTTCAAAACTCAACATGTCTATTCACAAGAAGAAGCTTCTCAAACACCAAAAATACAAGTAAACACTTTTTAAACACGAACATGTTTACAAGGTTAACAACGTTGTGGAGTCAAACTCGACTTCCACTGATGTAGGTCATTTGACCATCAATGCACACCGCGTTTCCTAGCTAAAGACAAAATATAACAATAATGTTCACAAAACCATCTTTATATGTTATCATCATTTCTATGGTACTCACGATCAAAATAAGATTGAGTTGATAAAGAAAATACACACAATATTTGTCCATGCACCATGGAATCTGTTCTTGAGATTACAATCTTAACATTATTGAATCGAGTAGATAAGTCATTTCTAATCATAAAGCTAATGATGTCTTCTTCTAAAGTCGTGTATCCAGAAGAATCGAAATACTCCACACTGTGATCGTTGCGAAAGTAGACGGCGACCCAATTGGTTCCTGGTTTTATTACTGTCGATGGTAATGAAAATATAGGCTTGAATGACTTTAAGTTTGCGATGAGGAAGTTCATATTTAGCACACACCACAGGATTCCAAGAATCCAAAGACGTCAATGGATGGGAGGAATGGTTACGCAAGGTTTCATACCAATGATTCAACACTTTCTTTTCGGAGATGTTGCTTCTAGCGTCATCCAGATACGATTTCAATTTTTCTTTTTGACTCATCATCATCCATTTATCGCCTTTAACCTGACTTGGATGATCTCATCCAAAGCAATGTTTGTAGGTCTGAACTATAATTGTTTCAGCCAGGTGCTTCGCAAGACAGGAGACTAAATGTTCTTCTTGTTTTGGCCATCTCGATATCATGACTTTCTTTGTCTTCTATATTTTCTTCTTGTTCTGCTCAAAGACATCCTTGTCCCCCATCTCCAAGGAAGCTCCGTATTATAAAGAGTGCTCGTATTCTTCCATAGCGTCTAATAGTCTAGAATCAATTCTTTCAACCTGTTAATCTCCAGAGTGTTTTCAAATTCTGCGTACCAGATGCCACCGTGTTGGCTAGAGTTTTGAATTCATATCCGAAGTTGGCCGGATTTTATAGGGTGGAAATGTCCCTCGTCGCTGCCTTGGTCAGGAGTGAAATCAAAAGTCCACAAAGCATAACTTCCTGTATAATCGTCGTACGAAATGCCGTGGCCGCTGTTGGTGCCTAACTGTCCCGTGGCTTTATAAAGAGACAAGTAAGATCTCAAATAATTTTTCTTCTCAAAGTTAGGTTCGAAGTGTCTGGTACACAAGATATGTCCATCTCGATTGACTTCTATCTCAGACACTGAATAGAGTTTAAACTTGAAAGGATTTTGAGTGATAGCTCCTTTGAGGGCTTCATTGCTGACGATGCCGATGAACGTTTGGGTAACTGTCCTTTGAAAGATGATCTTCGAACTTGGATCGGAGTCCAGCGACAACGGTAATGTAACTGTGACATCTTGGTGAGATTAGGATTGGGAGGTAAATGAGGGGTCCGTTGTTCTTGATAACCATGGAATTCGATCCATCGTTTGTAGGGGGGCTAACGATAGCTTTCCCCCTTCCATGAGATTCCAAAGAACACATATGACGTCTTTCCAGAAAAAGGGATAATTTTAATCGTTTTCTTCCTCCTTATCTCTTGGTAACTGATGGGTATTTTCTTTTTGACCATTTGGCGAAGAACGTTTTGATGTTTTCCTAAGCGTTTGTTTCAGTGCTTAGACAAAGGTAGTGTTCCTTTCAAGACACTCAAACGACTTTCACAAACTTTATCGATTATTTCTTTAGGGGCTGTTTAAATGAGTTGTTTTCGAATGTTTGGATGGGTTTCCGTCAGTACCGACAACACGTCCCAATGTTTCGCCAAACGAGGAAGCAGTCCGTTTCTGTTTCCTTTTTTGTGGGAGGAAAGTGGTGTGCACTTCTGGTGGGTGACATCCTTTTCTTTCAGCGAATCGCCTGGCACACGACTTTTTATATTGGAATTCGTCACCGCGAATGGTCGGTATGTCGTATAATCATGATGGGCATCACTCAACATTGATGTGTTTCCAACAGACCAAATTGTGACAGTTCTTGTTTGCAAAATCCAGTAAAATTTATAATATTCCCGACCTCTCTTGGACCTTGATCTTAGGGAAGGGTACCTTTTTAGCGGCCGCAATTGGGGCTAAAGAAGCAGAAGAGCACGTCCAAAATGGAGAAGCTCCTTTAGAAACTGGTTTCCATTTTTTAAATCCAATAGGGAAAGACGTGTGTTAAAGCGAGGTTGGACGGCATTGAAGAAACTAGAGGCACGGTCTACGAGGGAATCAGGGAGAGTACAGTGGTGTCCGGGCAGCAGTGCCTCTCTTTCTGGTAGAAGTTGTTTTCTCCTTTTGGGAACTTTTCTTTGGGGGGGGATGTTTTCTTTTCCTGGGTGAGTATTCTGGTCGTGCCACTCTTCTTCAACGGATGTCTTTTGCGCGAAGATTTTTTCTTACGGACTGCTTGGGCATTAGGATCCCATTTTATGGGGGAACGAATGATAACACCTCCTAGAGAACCGCTACCTCCAGGTTTAAAAATGATTTGTTTTTTGTTTGAATATCGATTCTTCGATCTGCCAGTAATAACAAAGGCACTTTTAGTTTCTCCAAAAACCGTTGGTTTGAGGGATGTGAATGATGCCTTGAAATAACTGACGTGCTGTTACCGTAAACCATCGTAAGGCTTCTTTGAAACTGGCTTCTAACACACGGGCACGCACTTGTGGATTTTCTTCTCGACTGATGTGGTACAGGGCTCGAATAAATTTGGCTGGAAGATGAGATTAAAATGAAGTTATGTCGACGATTGTGTCGCAGAAAAGAAATGATGTCGGATGTTTTTATGGTTTTGTTTCATGCAGGTGTAACCCAGAATTACTAAGGACATGCTCAAATGTTCTCTGAATCTCTACACTAATGAACGTCTCTCATTTTTTTCCTCCCAGAATGGCTTTTCATTCGTTTCGATCTCATCGTCGGTACTGCTGTCTTGAAGTTTGGTTTTCCTCTGTGTCGAGTTATTCTTGTATTGTTTTAGCACGGGTGCGACTGTCATGTTTACTTTGGGTTTTAGGTCAGTTACACAAACCTTTGGCATAGACAGCCACTTCTTGCGTCCAAGCATCGAAGCCAACACTTTTCCAGTCACATATATCTATCCAGTCTTCGTGTTACGAACAAGCATCGCACACATCCTCGTAAGCATCCAAAGTCGATGAAGTTTCACGAAAATTTTCTTCACACAGAGGTAGAGAAGTGTCGATATGAAAGTGCAACGCTTTTAACAGAATAGGTCTCTTACGTACATTTAAAGCTCTTTGCAGGAACTGTTCGTATATAGTTCACGAGGAATCTCCTGGCAAACGAAATCTTATCCCAAAAACGCAAACTAATACGCATATCACATAGCGTCCTAAATTCAACGGAAACATATATTGCAAAAAAGTTTGGTAATTGTAAAAGGTCTGAATACTGTCATTCACTTCCTTCCAGTGAATCTGTTGCAACACTACTGAACGTCTTTCTTTTGGAGGAGACATTCATATGTTTGCCACACTGCATCTGTATCGGATGCAAAATGATATCGATCAGGATCGTTCAGTAACTTAAACACCACATTACTTCTTGTAAACGTTTATTTTGTAATCCTCTAAGTTTGGTGTGGTGTGTCGTGTACTGCTGCCACCTTTTACGTAGAAGTCGTAGATTACCAAATCTTCTCATTCGCTGGATAGTTCGTCAATGTGTGGCCATTTGTAAATTTTTCAAAGAATAAAGTTCTTATAGTCTGGAGGTACCAGTGTTTACATCCTTTGTGCTGTAAAGGATGTAATTTTTCTTTGCGTCTCCCTTATATCTTAACAAACGCTTTGTTAATGCACTCTCTCAACTCCAGAGGCAAACTACGAATGATCTCTTCTAAAGTAGTCATTTCACACGAATGTCTGTGTTCTGGAGGAAAATTTTCACCCCTGTGCTAAAGTTGAGACTAAATTATGCTCTGTATCGATGAGGGTATCCTTCATGAATGCCAGAGAAATCTTGTAACGTAAACTCTCTAAAGATATATACTTTGAAGAACAAAGATCTTGACCAAGAAATATCTAACTTTTTTGTTCACTTCTTTCAATTTCTTCTTGTGAATTTCTTTACACAATAGTTCTACAGTCACCAAATGAGATTTTTCTCTTCCAATGCTGCTACAAACTTCCTTGTAGATCTTCTCTTGCAATTCTCTTGGCATTAATCCTTGAATATTATTATTTTTTCAAAGAAAATCGTGTTGTCTAACTCTTAACTTCTAGCTGATCTGGTGTCTTAAACAACATTGTATGCAAATGGTGCGTAGACGCTTATATTATTTATGCGGAGACCATCGAGCCGAGTCTTTCTGTTCCCATTCGTGAAGTGACACACCGCAACGGAAACACTTGACTTTATCTCCTTCTTCCAAATAGATAGATCCAGATCTGTCTAATCGCTTATGGTATAGATCCAATCAGATATTTATGCCTTTTCCCCTGGGACGTTTGGAATCGATTTTAAAGTCGCAGTAGCCTGGCAACCACCTGCAACATGTCTTTTTCTTTCACGGGTACATGTTGTTGAGGTGGCTTTATCATTCTGAGTTGTTTGCACAGGCATGGATGAGATCCCTATGGTGGTAGACTCACGGTATCACACTGGCTATGAAAACCAGTAAAAGAGGCAATTTGTACGTCAATGAGGGGCATCGCTTTGGCATCTGTAGTGGGGTTACACGCACATCATCACTTTCTGTGGTGGTAGCAATAGTATTAAACAAGTGGCCATGACGTGCGGCATCGATGATGTCGCAGGGTAAGGCATCAATGCGATCGCAAGGTACAGCACCACACTCGAGTTTATCACTGAATTTGAACTTCGCTTGTGTCCGTGTGAAATGATTCATCTTTCTAGCTCAGCGTTTGTACTCGTAATGAATTATCGGTTTTATACCGTGCTATATTGGCATGTCCGTACGGCAACGTTATCTGGAAGCCGCACTCTCGTTTGGTACACAGTTTCATAGATTGTTTCCAAAGGGCGGTTGACGATTTGGTGGTTTGGTACAATATTGTGCGGCTCGAAGGTGGTCGTCCTAGAGTGTTGATCATCTCCATACTGCAGAGCTTCTTTCAGTACATCAAAGTTGACTGCTTGACTGGCTCGATAATTCAGCGTCAGTCCTTTGACTTTGCAGTTGGCATGCATTTCGCCGTGTGGGTCTCGGTATTGGTAGCGGCAAGTTTTGGGACCGCCGCTAGCAAAACTCAGAATCTTCTGTTTGGGGTGTTCGTTCGTCCATGCTTCTAAAAAGGCCTTCTTTGATGACTGGGTGAGGTTATTTAGGGCGATGAATTTAGATGCAACTCTCCGTGTCAAAGTACAGGATACGATCTCCTAACAGGGATAAAGCTTCGTACAATGTAAGCGAGCATGGGCTGTCACGTAAGGTGCAATGATGACATTTCCAAATTCGTCCACAAGTGCAAACTCTGGTTTTTCTTCGTAACTGACCAAGACCAAATCTTCGCCAAGGACGCCCACGTGTTTCATCCGTTCTCTTTCGTCATCAATCATTTCATTGTAGCGGTAGGGATCTGCCAAGTACTCCGCCTGGGGTAAACACGATCGTTGTGCCATATTTCCCTACAGGCAATCCAGCATGACTTTGGCAAAAGAGCGCCTTCCTTCGTTCTTTTCCACGTACTCTAAAGTGATGCCTTCGATGGAACGGTACTCCTCTTTGAATTTTTCTTGGTCTTCAGCAGTCTGGCACCAGGAAGGATAATCGATGGCTTCTTGTTTGAATTTTTAAACGGCATTGACGTAGCCCGAGAAAATGCCTTTCTGTTAGTCGTTGTCCTTTTGGTAAATTTCTATGTTGGGAAAGTTGTAAATTTCGCCGACTTTTAACAAGTGGTATCAAAAATCCAGAGCACGAAACAATTCCATGTTGACCCACGTTCCTGTTAAAGTGCGTTCTCCCTCTGTGTAATGACAAGGATGGTTTTGGCTACATTTTTCGACACAGGTACGCCACAAAGGAAGCATCAGTTTTCATTGGCAATGGTGGGGTAAGACGGGATGATACAAATTAATGGGAGGCAAGTCTTTGCTTTTGATCCAGCCTTCGTATTGACGAAAGTGTTTCACGTCGCATTGGGTGCCTTGTTCTGAACATCATTTCAGAAAAATGTGCCCATCGTATCCCGAAAAATGGTGCGTCACACCGCAGCACAGCGACGACAGTCTCCGTACCGTTGCATGTCTTCTTCACTCCATACGTCTTCGATAGCGTCTAAAATCAATTGGGCAAACTCGGGAAGAGTGTTAAGTCCTCGAAAGATTTTTTTCACGTCTTCCTGGAATCTTGCTACAGTGGGGGCCATGAAAAAGATAGGATCTTGGATGCACTTCTCGCAAGCTCAATGAGTGACGTAGAAAATAGGAATGTGAATGCCTGTCTCTTGCACACATTCGAAATAAAAAGAGATTAAATCTACTTATGTCTTCTTCTTGGTCTTCAAGTCTTTCTCATGTTGCTTTTTGTATTATTGGATGTAGCATTGATATTCCAAGTCTGCCATTTGGTGACAATTCGACATCGTTTATTTCCTTGACATTGTTGGTGCGAATGAGTTCTACCTTTCTTTTTTGTTTGGTTCTGTCCGATCTTCGAACGCTCTCCCAGGCTCTTTTTTTCCTTTCTACGGTGTCGTTCTTGTGGGCATTCGTTCGTCCCACGATGATGGCTCGAGCTAAGAACATCTGGTCTTATAAGTTGTTAAATTGGACGACGCTGACTTTGGTACAGCGAATGTCGTCCACTAATAATACTTTTCTGCGTCCGCTTTCTCTCTTTCTCTCGGAGGGGAAAGGTGGGTCGTGTAAAGTGTAGCTTTGCCATCGGTGATGTGAAATTGGTCGTTTGATTTCTGTACGTTGTTACGCATATGTAATTTAATTGCTTGCGTGTTAGTTTTAAATTCTCTTTTATTTTATTTTTATTTTCATTGCATGTTATTGTAATAACTTTATTCACTGGATTTGATATTTTTCCCAGTAAATTCAGCTCAGTTCTTTTAGCCTGATTAGAACGCAAAAGTATTGCTACATTATATTTTTAGCTGACCTAGTTCTTGACCTTGGTTCTGAATTCGTAAACACTGAGTGAAAATGATTGGTCATTACCAAGGTCATGTTCAGCCCACGTGTTAGCTCTGTTGTAAACAGTTTTTTAAAATTCGTTTCCAGTGTGGGAATCAATGATTCTTAGCTAGGGCCACACTAGCCTACGTGCTAATTGACATATTACTTTACTGCGTTGTTCGGTCCAAGTGACCACGTGAACCCACCATGTGATCTAAAATTGAGGGTTTAATACTCATTCTCAGTGTTTTTAAGTCAGTCGTATTCTGCATCTTTAGAGCTCAAGGTGTTTTTGTATGTTGACGCCAATTTGATTTAGACTTCTTCTATTTTTTGGATTTAATAATTTATATTCCCTGGAAAATACCAGTGTTCTTCTTCATAAGAATTCTTGGACAAAGACATTTAGTGGAAATTATTCTGGAATTCTAAACTGGAACATTATAAATTGTGATTCAACGAGGAACTGTTGACACATCAGTACAACGACCTCATCTGACCTTATTGCCTCCATATTGGAACTTCATCGGGATTCGAACTTTGATTCATTTAGAACTTTTTAGTGATAGGACTTACATTTTTAAATTCTAGGATTAGTTTTTGGATTAGATTCACGAACCGTAAGTCCTTTTTCATATTTTTACCTTGTTTTCTAGGGAAATAAATTATTTTGTTAAAATTTACAAAGCTTGTTGGCTTCATTCTAGTCACGTCACAACGTGTTGAATTTTGTCAATCATTTTGGAGGGTGTCAATTCTGCCGGTGTGCTAAACTCGATCCAAACCGGTGATTTCAAACTGTTGTGATGAATGGAAAGTCTCAATCTATCATTTCTTTGTCTTGGCATTGTCGTTTCAGTGTCTCTAACAAAGAATCCTACAAATCGGTGATGAGAACTTCTACTTTGTGGAAGTGGAATTTCAGACGTGAACTATTTAAATTACACGGTGTAAGTGTAAGCCGTACTTCTAGAATTGCTGGATAAGCATTTTAGCGTTTCTCGAGGGTGATAATAATTTTCGGGTGCTACTTTCTGGCTTTCCTTGGAGGTAGGATCTCTTGCTCTATGGGTGAATGTGGAAGTTATTGATTCAGGTTCATTAATGCGGACGGACACTAGTGCTACTATACACTACATTCACTTCACGATCTGCTCTCTTCTGATTGTAAGAGAGACTCTGATTGAATTTTGTAACTCTACATGTCAATCTGTTTCCTATGTTAGGTCCTAACTTTGAAGAAAGTGTATATAAATTTTAATACTTCATAAAAATAAAATGATTTCAAATTAGATTTGAATATTTCATAAAATAAAATTATTTAAAATTAGATTAAAATACTTCATAAAATTATTATAACAAGGATGATTTATCATTATTAATTAAAAAAAGACAGTAACATATTCATTACCTACAAAAAAAATTCATACTTGAAACTATATATTCATTTTACTATTTAAAAAAAGTATCCATGAAATTAACTCAACGAGCATATTCATTAAGACCAATACCTCCTGAAAATTAAAGATTATCTTCTAAAAATATTGACCTGTTGTTTAACTCCGATATTCATTCTACCGCTTCTATTTATTCAAAGCCCGTTAGCTTTCCCAAACCTAGGAGTTTAGTACCTTCACATTTTTAAATATTAAGAATAATTTTTTTTTGTTTTCATTTTATAACTGAATTATTTAAGTGAAAAAGAAAAGTATTGACATTAAATATATCATTATTTTGCTTGCCTTGTTAATATTTATTGTTAGTATATATAAAATATATCATTATTTTGCTTGCCTTGTTAATATTTATTGTTATTATATTCTTCACTCTTTTGTTAGAAAAATATTATGTTCAGCATTTTATTTCCTATATAATCAAATTCCTTTTGCAGTATTTGTTTAGTCCGCTTTGATAATTATTATTTCTTTCTTTTAGCTTCTATTACTACAAAAGTAAAACAAAAGATATCTGTTTTAAAAAAATATATAAATATATAATATTTTCCAAAAGGGATAAAACCATATTTTTAACAAAGTAAAAAATGCACATTTTTCAGGAAGTATAAATACATGTTCGTTTTATTCATTTTAATCTCAGTGTGATTATTAAATCTTTCAGAGATGATCCTGAAAATTTGAAACTTTTCCCTAAAAATAACGCGCAATTTTTTTTTCAGTTCAATTAAATTCAGAGTTAGATATTTTTTAAATAGAGGATTGGGAAGGTTGTTTAATTGCTTTTAAAAAACAAAAACCCATTAGCAATACTTGATAATATTTGTGTAGATATATTTTGTAATTTAATTGATTTGTAAGATGAATGTCAAATTTTAAATACAATTGTCATTAGAAAATCAGAGTTAGTACACAATTATTATATTTCACATAGCTTTGGACTAAAAAAAATATTAAAAAGCATTGAATTTACTCCCCTCGTTAGGATTAAATTTAAATAAAATTTGTGCAGAGGTACAAATAGGATTGGCGTTAGAACTCAGAAAACGATAAGAGGTCTTCATTTAATAGAGAAAGTCATAAAAATTTAATTCGGCAACCTGCTATGTGGAAATCGGAATTACTTTCAGGTCCAGGAAATAATTCTTTCATTCATAATGTTACAGATCAACAAGAATCAGCGGGAAAAAGAAAAAAAAATATTAAAAGCGAAGTTCTTTGAAAGAAGAATGCAACTACTAGTTGTAAAAACTTTAAAAGAGCTCAAATGCATATATTTTCATAAATGTTACTTTGCTTCCTTTTTCTCTTTTTGATTCAAAATGCCGAAAATTTTAAATTAAGTTCGTGTTCTACCTAATAAGGTTGAAAATCGCGTTTGAAGACGGACAAACTTCGATGTACGTTGGGTTCTCTTCGTGTAAAAGATAGAGCTTGACTACGCTGATATAATCACTTGACAAATCAACACAGTAATCATAGGCCTAACAGCATGAGTGTGAATGTTGATGCTTTCAGTTAATTTATGTGATAATAAAAGACTATGTACTGCTGTCGCCGATGGGACGAAATAGTTTTAATACATAGTAATGCACTCTTTTTAAAGAAAAAGTAGTATTTATATGCAATTTTAGAGCAGTGGATAGAGCAAATAATTTGTTTTGTAATGCGATCATGGGCGAGATCATCCAAAAGTGTTACCGAATTATAGGTAATGTTATAACATCTCTCTCTCTCTCTCTCTCTCTCTCTCTCTCTCGTAAAGTAAAGTAAAGTAAAGTAAAATGAACATAACGATGAGTCCTCTATCTGATTATTTATATGGTACATACAAACTCATCCAAAATTTACCCATAATGCAAGTTCAATATTAATAAGTGAGGCTTTATGGGGGTTTTGTACGAACAAGTAAGACAGATGGATCCACAACCGTAGACGCAAAAGTATACCGCCAACTTAATGGCATGAAAGTATAAACGGAAATATTTTCACAAGTCGCAACTCTTTGTACCTTTCAAAAAATTAAGTGAATTATCAAGGAGTAAACGACACATACTTTAAATGAACAAGTATCGATACTAGGCTTAGATTGGAATAACAGTTGAAAAATAGTATTCTGCAGGTCAAACTTGGAGAGGACTGGAAAATTTTACCCACAAAATTACAAATTTCCGGCCTTCTGATAGCTTGAAAAAATCTCGCTCTAATTTGTGGAAAAGAACTTATTATATCCAATTAAAATAGTTGAAAACAATTAACTACCTTTAAGTAATTGAGAAGAAAAAAAAATCTGGTTTGAAAAAAATTCCAAGAGGCTTCCCTCCTTCAAAGCCAAAATAAATGATTGGTCCCCTAGTAAGCAGTTTCTTTGATATATATATATATATATATATATATATATATATATATATATATATATATATATATATATATATATATATATATATATATATATATATAGCGATTGTCGAACGGGCAATAGATTTTTCTTTTATTAATAATGTTTTATTTAAATTTCCATAATAGTTTTAAAAATACTAAAATTTGTTTCTACCTTTGCCAAAGATGCTTCGTTGCTATATAAAACATCATTAGCTAAAATAATCGCACTGAACACTTTTTGAATATTTTATAACATTAAATGAAGCGGTTTTGAAGAAAGTGTGAACATTGTGTTTCTCACGTGACTGTCATGGGAACCAGGATACACTCATTTGTTTGTAGATTGTGACATAAATAAATATTCCTCCAATACTTTGATTACAATTTTAATAGTGTAATTTGGTGGGGGTGTAAAAATATATTATCTACCTGATTGCTATGGCGTTTTAATGGTTGCTAGAGAAACTGTCAAAATAGAACTTCTCTAAAGTACTCCTGGTATGTTTAAGCAAATATAGCTATTTCTTTAAATGTCAGAATAAATCATTGCTCTGATTACTGTGAAAACTAAAATTCTGTCACTTCATAAGTTCATGCAGGACAGATGATAAAATGCATTATGTATGATGCTTTATGTGCCATGTTTCGTTCTTGGTGAAGATCCAGCAGTTGGAACATTCTCATATTCTAAGCTTTTTTTTATAAATATGTTTATGTGAAGAGTTCGTTTGCAGCACATTTGTGTCGTATTGAAATTAATGGAAAGTTATTTTAAGAAAGAAATCTTGAGAAAAACAGGCATGATCTTCCTTTTTCTACATTATTAACCCTATATTATTATTAACCCTATATCATTATTAACCCTGTATCTTTATTAACCCTATATCATTATAGCCACAGAGACAGAAAACATTTATGAAAATTCCATGACGATGATGGATAAGTTGCCCATATTCAAAGCACCCACTATTTCACATTTGTGTCACATGGGTTGATAGTAAAAACCCTACAGCTTTGATCTCGAAGATGGCTCTAAAATAATCAGCTGTGACACAACCTCAATTATTGAAGTAACAAGAGTACAGCTGAATACATTATACGTCCATCTCGTGCCCTTCTTCACTACCAATAACTTTGATCTTAGAGCTACAAACCTGCCAGCTGTATGATAAAGTGTGGAGCTGGATAAAATTTAATGGAAATGTATGAAGTATATGTAGTTTAAAAAATACAGCCTAGATAAAGAAGCAGGTCACTGACTTCCCTTGTTTTTGACCTAAACATTTAGGGCAAAGGTTATGACTATGAATAAAAATTAGGTTATCAAGTCCGTCTGGACTTAACAACATTGGTTAAAAATAGACAGAGGCTGCTGATTTATATTTTTCCTGGCTGTGACGTTAAGATTGAGACTGAATTCATTGCAATGGTATCCTTAACTATGACATATAACTAGTTCAAGTTTCATTAAATTATATTCAGTATCTTAAATGTTATCCTCCAGAAAATGTACAAAATGACATAATTACATTTTCTCTCGCCTTGCCGTGGGCTTAACTTAGTGGCAGGGGATCTGTATATAGCGACAAACCATCTAGCCATGGTACCGTTTCATGAAAAACTCTCCAGCTGTCACAAAGGTATCGGTTGGACAAGCAAATATTATATATGGACCAACAATGAGTTAACATAATATGCCTAATTAAGACGGCTGTAAATTATACACCAATAGTCATATCTTAATTTAACATGACACCAACTAGGCTTGACCTTGACCTTGAGAAGTGACATGGAACATGGTATGCAACACACTCACAATATCCGAGTGCATATAGCCTTCCTAATATCTTAAACAGCTTCTCAGCTACAGCCTGGATACAAGAATCGAATACCTTAATATGTAAGATAGAACCATAAAACTGATATATGACATGCTGTCAGATTATCATGACTATATAAGCATTCAGTTTCATCGCTCTAAATATGGGTTTTAGTTCAAGACATGGCAAGAAATATATGTGTCTTGGCATGTCACTGTAACTTTGTGATTAATATTGTGAAAGTTTCATGAAGTTAAGATGTCAAATTGTACAGTGGTGGATAATTACGTTTAGTGGCTTTAAGTTGCCAAGATATCACAGGAAAGCAACCTTGAGGTCACTGTGAAGTTAACTTTGAATACAGGATCTTGATAGTGGTACATGACACACCATCCAGCATATTTTATTTCATTACTACTTAAACAGATACAGCCCAACCATGAAAAATAACATTGATCTTAAATTGATCATAAAAGTGGTATGTGACATGACCTTGGGGTCATGATGCATGAATATCAATATCTTTGTGTCCCTGAGAATATCTGATCTTGAGGCAAGACACAAGAATAGATGTTAATATATGATCTAAATCTTTATGAAAATGCCATGAAAAATAAATTATTGAAAAGAAATGATTTAAGCATAAGCCCAATTAAACTAACTACACTGACGTTAAAGTTCTAAGTAAGAAGTGAGTAAATTTCACACATAACTTTGATCTTGCTTATAGGACCATGCTATTGATACACATGATACATACATGATACAAGTTATGATTTTACAACGAAGACCTTTCATTCAATGATCTGACATAAGAACTGGCCTTACAGATAGGTCAACATCAAGCAATTATGTACCAAGTTTTATAACTGTAATTTATTTCAAAGTTTGCAAGTTACAGCTCCAAACAAATATATTAATGTCCACCTCTGACCTTTAACGAGAACCCTGAACATGGCAAATTTGATAAGGGTCTTACATATATATACAAGTTTACCAATTTTCATAACACTACTTGTACGACATGCAGAATTATAGACAGTACACTAAATGTAACCCTTTTATGTGACCTTAGCCTTCAAGACAGAATAACAACACACTAATTCCTATGTATACATTTATAAAATATCATCCAGCTAATAGATTAATTTAAGCACACCTTCCAAGCAGAATAAGGTTTGAAAATTTTGCACAAAATTACACAGGTATACATGCACTCTTAGTCCACATTCTCTTCAAGAACCACGTGCACCGTGTCACTTGTACAGTTTTCACACTGGATGACTGCTTGGGTAAATATTACACTCAGCACAATCAAGTGAGATTCAGGAGAAAAGCCTATCCAGGGGCGAATTTGTTAGTACTGTAAATGTACATTTCTCCTTTTAGAGAGAGAGAGAGAGAGAGAGAGAGAGAGAGAGAGAGAGAGAGAGAGAACTATAAATATACACCAGACAGAACGAAAAGTGCTATCCCTGGATTCTGTAGGAGAATGCTTGATAATAGTAATTCAGACCCATATATGGTTATTGACTAGGGATCTCAACAGTTTCCAAGTTGTGACCCAGGGACCCACAGGGACTATGCCTGGGCAAGACCAGTGAGTGTAACCCAAAAACCCAATGCATATGTTATAGCCCTGTCCTTGAAGATGACGCAAACCGTCTTTTAGATTTCCACTTACAATGCTTCAAATATTTAGATAAACAAACACTCATATACCAAAGGTCACATTTTAAAAGGAAAAAAGAAATAGTCCATTATTAAAGGGAAAAAAGAAATAGTCCATTATTAAAAGGAAATAAGAAATAGTCCATTATTAAAAGGAAAAAAGAAATAGTCCATTATTAAAAGGAAAAAAGAAATAGTCCATTATTAAAAGGAAAAGGTTTAAAACATCTAATAAGATGCAAACCAAGAGAAAATAAAACACAAAGGAAGTCATAAAACAAGATATGTTCGGAAATTGGTTCAGATACTTATTTATGTTCAGACATTACGTTCAGATGCTTATTTATATTCAGAAATTACATTCAGATACTTATTTATGTTCAGACATTACATTCAGATACTTATTTATATTCAGACATTACATTCAGATACTTATTTATATTCAGACATTACATTCAGATACTTATTTATATTCAGACATTACATTCAGATACTTATTTATTTTCAGACATTATGTTCAGATGCTTATTTATCTTCAGACATTACGTTAAGATGCTTCTTTATTATATTCAGACATTACGTTTCGATGTTTATTTATATTCAGACATTACATTCAGATACTTATTTATATTCAGACATTACATTCAGATGTTTATTTATATTCAGACATTACATTCAGATGCTTATTTATCTTCAGACATTACGTTAAGATGCTTCTTTATTATATTCAGACATTACGTTTCGATGTTTATTTATATTCAGACATTACATTCAGATACTTATTTATATTCAGACATTACATTCAGATGTTTATTTATATTCAGACATTACATTCAGATGTTTATTTATCTTCAGACATTACGTTAAGATGCTTCTTTATTATATTCAGACATTACGTTTCGATGTTTATTTATATTCAGACATTACATTCAGATACTTATCTATATTCAGACATTACATTCAGATGTTTATTTATATTCAGACATTACATTCAGATGTTTATTTATATTCAGACATTACGTTAAGATGCTTTTTTATTATATTCAGACATTACGTTTCGATGTTTATTTATATTCAGACATTACATTCAGATACTTATCTATATTCAGACATTACATTCAGATACTTATCTATATTCAGACATTACATTCAAAATGTTTATTTATATTCAGACATTACGTTCAGATACTAGTCCTGTTTACAATTTGAACATAAATTTTCCGTTTGAATGATTCACATCTAGGTCATATGAAAATGTGTATTAAATAGCGATTTGCTAAACAGTTGATTCATTTCTGTTTTAGATCAGTCTGTCAGATATAATTCGAGAGGAATCATTTATTTATTTAAAATATTCACTGGAATTACAAAAGTGCTCCTTGACTCGGATTATTGTGAACTCATTCAAAGACATTCTGGATTGCATCATTGTGTATTGGACATCAGATCGGCACCATTTTCATTTAGGACGAACTAGACATCATAAGATATCTTCTGATGAAAATCCCATATTGATATGTCATCCATTCAGAAGGAATAACGATAAAAAATGTTTAAGATAGCCACCGTGGCGGCTATATTGGATATCCTACCTGCACCATTTTAATTTAGGACCAACTAGAAAGTTTCATAGCAATCTTCCAATTAGTTTAGGAGGTGTAACGATAACAAACTTGTGCTAACGGACAGGCGTACTACGGATAACAGACCAATAAACTCTTCTAATCTATGACCTGTACAGCTAAAAACTAATTCATCACACTATCAGTAATACAAGGTTCTAATGCTGATATTCTTTTGAAGCAAATAATTGGTTACATATTTCAAGCCATTTATTAAATGTTCCAATAGCTCATCTGGTGTACTGAAAAATATGCATTTTTTTCTGTAAGTGTGTTTGTTTATTTTTCATTATAAATTTATTTGTTACTCTCTCATTGAGACTTACTTTGCAACAACCGTAGCCTCATATGTAAATAATTCCTAAAAATCTCTCTCATGATAAATATTTGAAATTAGAGACTTTGAACGAGACAAACAAACAGAATGATATATTTCATTTTTACAACGGTATTTGATCAAAATGAAAGTAATATCTCATTATGATAACTAGTCACCTTTTTCAAATTATCGTAAGTTGATAAATTTCATCGACCTTATTTTCTACTTAACACCTTCGTTATTTTATTAAAATTTGACTTATTCATAATCAATGAATATCTTATTTTTAATACAGAATATAAAATCTGTATTGAAATTATTGACCCTGGACAAGTTACATGTCGGTTGTTTGATCAAAATATTATAAAACTCACTTTATATTTTGATTAAACCAAGATTTTATCCATACGATAAGGATTCGACAGATACAAACTGAGAAACTCGTGTTGGAAAAGACAAATTTGCTTCCGATATATGGAATAAATGCTAAGAGCGCTCAATACTCGTCCAGTTAAAAGGAAACTTGGACGAATAAAAAAAGGCAAGGTATTTTTCTATGTGAGAGTTATTTCCCTTACATCATGAGTGTCGCACAATATTCTCCATTACAATGATGATGATGATGGATAGAAGTCCTCATTGTTGTGAGTTTATGGGATCTATAATGTGTTCCTTGGTCCAGTGAGTATTTTCTCGATAGTTTTGTTTTATAAATTTTTTAATAGAAAAATATTAATTTAAGTTGCTCCTTATCTGAATTTCTTATACCATCTAATAATATCTGAATATTGTCGAATAGAAGCCATGATGACCATGGTCACTCAAACACTGTAGGCTACAATATGTTGTATATCCTTGTTACATAAACAATAACATGTAACATTTCAAATTTGGACTAAACCTTATTAAGTATAAGTTTCATTCAGAAGAAGAGAAATACAAAACAATGTTGTAATTCAATAAAGCAAAACTATTAAGTGAAAATAAAAAAGTTCTGCATTCATAGAGAAGACATATAACTAGCATAAAATACATTAATCCTTGTCCGTTATAAATCCTTGTCCGTTATATGCATTTAGAACTGCTAATGTAAATTTTCCCATGGGGCGAGGCGTTGGTTATTGGTTGATCCAGACAATACATCGAAAGATGCAGAAAATAAATACAAAATTTATCTTGACCAGGCCATCACAATCCTATGAAGCCAGGTAACCATGTATAATCTTTTTCAGACGGGGTGGCCACAAGAATCTGAACAAAAAGAAAAAATAATGAGTTATGTTAACCAGGCTGAAATTTCTTGTTTACATCAGATATGAGTTCCCACGATTTGGGAGACCAGAGCCCTATAATGATAATAATAATTTAGTTTTAAACTTTCTCCGAAAGGTACTGTTGACTAAACTGTTCTATTTTGGTTAGGTGATCTACAGCACAGCAACACAAGTAGGTTACTTAATGCAGAAGCAATTGGAGTAAAGTGCCTTGCCCAGGGACACCACGGTGGCTGACCCAGGCCTTTTCGGTCGTGAGTCCGGCAAGCTAAACATTGAGCCAAATGTTTTATGTTTTTGTGGATATATAATATATAATGGCTATATTTCAAGTCTGTGTCTTACACCTTTTATCATCAGCGTAGGCCCATTCTTGTCATATTTTATAATTTTGAAATTTGTGTATATATTGACAGAGATCACGGAAAAATTAAAGGACGAGAAATTGCCACATCGTCTTGATTGAAAAGTCAGCCGTTTGTGGACAAATTACGAGGTATGATCACTTTGTTCTCAAGATTAACAATTAGAATATTTATGGTTCTTTTTTATGAATAGTCTTGCATCTTCGCAGAAGAATATATGGTAACAACGCAATACCAATATTAAACGAATTTTTAAACCGTAACCTGACATGTCAACGTCTTGCCAAGAATATAAGTAGCACTAAAAATTCTCAACATAATGCATTTTTATTTGAGAAAAATTACCCTGACCAAGTATGCCACTTCGGTATCATTTTAAGTGACTCTTCCATAAACATTTAAGATCTGTAAATTTTTACTGGCACCACGTAGCCATTATTGTGCTGACCTGCCGTTAAATGCAAGTAGAGACATATATGCATCCACATGTACATACATACATACATACATACATACATACATACATACATACATACATGTGGTCTAACTGGCTAGACGGTCCGCCTCGGATGCCGGAGGTTGCGGGTTTCGAACCCGGGCCGTGTCATACCAAAGACTTATCATAATGTAACTAAGAATGACTACAGGCAACCATGTATTTATGGACTGAATGAACTGTTCACGTCCCTGTTCACTGTGTCCTCTAGAAAATGTAGTTCGTTACCTTTTGCGGCTATTCAGAACAAAATTCTCTTTGCAAATTGATAAGTTGCTTCACTATTAGCTTGTATTTCATTCATATTGGTTAAATAAACATAAGACGTATGTACGATTAAACATGAAAGATGGTTTAAGTTTTAAAAAAAAGTGGTGCACTATAAATACACCATGGGGGTTTTTTTTTGTTTTTTTTTTAACGCGCGGCCATTTACTTACCGGCTAGTATACTGTAATAAATTTTAGGCATGAGCCATGTGTATATACCTCTCCATTTTAAGGATTTATTAGATTTTCGTGATTACTTGTTTGGTTATGGGAAGTAGGTGTTGGTATATAGGAGCAAACGTCACAGTGTGCACTGTTGATGAGTTTTCATGATGGCATGGTTTAGTTTCGTGTTGACTTCAGGTCAGAGACGCATAAGTGGCTGTAGATGAGATTTTATGATGGCATGGTTTAGTTTCATGTTGAGTTCAGATCAGAACCGCATAAGTGGGAATTGAGGCAAGTAGTCCCTATACATATCTAATTGTGTGGATTGAATGTTAGTCTCCATGTGAAGTATTTGTGATAGGGACTGATACATTGTACAGTGGAATAATTGAGAAGGGACTGTTACCATTACAATGAGACGCCTGTTTTTGTTGCCATGATGGTAAATATGGTGTAGAGTTACAGGCGAAATGAGGCTTAAAATCATGATTTGACTTACCCAAGGTAGAGTAGGAAAAATATTTCCCTGTATTTGGTGTTTGAG
Organism: Megalonaias nervosa; assembly: GCA_016617855.1. NCBI lineage: Eukaryota > Metazoa > Mollusca > Bivalvia > Unionida > Unionidae > Megalonaias > Megalonaias nervosa. The sequence goes on along the minus strand of JAECUM010005889.1, from coordinate 15,701 downwards.
TTGTATATTTGAACGACGTGAAATACTGGCGCTACGTTACGGAAATGTAAGAAGTAGAAACCACGCAGTTGTGAGGTTGGCATGCAATTGCGAAGTTGTATGTAAATGTGTAGTTGTGATATCTTTTGGTCATGCAATAATTAAAGGAAAATTATTTTATAGTCATGGCGCGTTGGAATTAACAGTAAACAACGACTGTTGTCGAGAAGTCCTTGGATTCACGCCAGGGTTGAATTCACTCGGTAAGGAGACCCCTTTGGCATATTACAATGTGAAAACGAATGGGAAATATAAACTAAGCGATATGACGAACCAACAAGAGGTAATTCAAATATTTAAATGTAGTTACAGTTGATCAAAGTCATTAATCATTAATATGCTTTAATTAACATTGTTAACGAATAGAGGTGAAACGATACACCTGTGCCTCGTATCGATACGATTCACGATACACAGCCTGAGATACGATACATTTCGATACATATATGAACTTGATGGTCTTTCTATCTTTGGATGGTAGGTGGTGCCCCCTTTATGTATGTTGACATACTGGTTGTATTATTTCCAGGATGCTGATTATAGATATAGATATGGTTATCATATATTTATATGCAATTCTCAATGATGACAAGAAAACAAACATATTTTCAAACAGACTACCTGTTGGTTGTCAGTGAGTTTTGTTAAAAGTTTTAGGCCATTTAATGGTGGCTCCATTTAATTCACTTTAGTCACTAGGCCCTTTGTTTTGCACGGCGTGAATGCTCTGAAAACATCTTATTACCAATTTTATGTCTCACTTAAACTTGGAAGACGTTACGATGTTATCTTCAAAACAGAAGAAATAAAGCAATTTCCTCGTGCAAAGAAAAATCTCATCTAGAACAAATCCGAGAATGGGAATGGGGATGAATACCAACACAATCTATCACATTGTACTTTCTGCAGATGCAAAAGACTGCTGTGGTCACAGGTACTTGTATTTGTTAGTGACAAAGGAAAACTATTGACAACACCCTGTCCTATTCTATATTATTTAAATTTTACACAAGGTGATAAACTTTAGTGGTTTAAAACCTGCCCCCTTGCTAATTATGTGCTAATTTTATTTATTCCATCAGCACCTTCATTCACTGGCTAAATATCTGTGCATAAAAAGAAAAATTCCAAATTTCCTCCCCATGTACAATTTAAGGAGAGATGTTGCTAGGATTTTATCTTAAGAACGACTTCACCCTTTGTCACCAAAAGAAGGGGAGAATAGAAAAGAAGAAAGGGGTTGAGGAAACGGTCATAGTTCAAATATTTACCTAACACTTCAACATCTGTCTCTCTTTCTCCCCCTCCACTTTAAAAGATGTCACCTCTAGTTGTATAAGCATTAATATGTTAATTATTTCTAAGCATACTTTGTTCCTTATCTGTGTATGAATATTTTTCTGTGCTTCCTTCTGAAGGGGCATATGCATAGCTAGCTTTGTCAGCTTGAAGATGAATTGATCTTTGTGGCTGTTATTTACAATTTTCCAGAGCTCACAGATATTATCTTTTGGATATATCTGCTCCAAAACAGGATTTTTCACTAATATAAACTTGCTTTCTTAAATCAGTAGTTTACTGACTACAATGCCAGATTTCTTATCTGTTTCATAATGCTGTATTAGGTTTTTAGTCCATCAATGCCATAGTCTGCTCGTGCAGACAGAGGTATTAAAATAAATATCTTTACTTCATTTTGTCATCCTTATTTATTCAGTTTATGTTAACCCTGATATGGATATATAGTTTTGTAGCATATGACTGGCAGGGCTAAATTAAACAAAGAAATAAAAAATTACATTCTACTTTTAAATTATCTGTATTTTAATTATGCTCAGTATTATGCCCTTCTAAATTTAATTTCGAAATACCGCTGAAAGGGAGAGTGACCGTCATGCCTTCTATTTTTGTCCATCCAACATGTACATCTGTCTCGTATTTAACACCATTTGAAGGCTCAAAATCACTCACTGGTATCTCCATTAACACCTTCCCAGCTCTAATAATTCAATATATTTCATAACATTCAAAACTGTTGTCATCATTACTATCATCAGCCAGTATTTGCTGAATGAAAACATAATGAACCGCGCCGGGAGTCAGACATTTTGGGTTTTCTAGGTAGCCTGTATTTTAAACACGCATTTGTAAAATATCCTTCATGAAAGGTTCAAACTACGCTATAATTCTTATTCCAGGGCAAAATGTGCCAATCAAATTTAGTTTAACAACCATTCATGTCATGCTTGTAGAACGCAGATGTTTTTAAACAGTTGCCTACCCGAAAACCAGATGCCACGATAAGAACGGTTAAATAAAAATTGTAGACTTCGCCAAGCACATTTTCATATGCGGGACTTTGAACTAATTTGCGGGAGTTCTCGCGCATCACTGTTCTCCAAGTGTGCCAATTCGTATATATTTTGCTGATTCACGCAATCGCACACCCTGACAGCATCTCTGTTTAAGTACTACATATCAGTGACTTCTACGCGAAGTTTCTCTGTTCTCTATTGCTTTTGCTAGTACTTCCTATTTGTCACACAGGAAATAAGCTACACTAATTCCTGAGTGGTAGTTATTATTTAACCTGGATCCTTACAGGTAATAACCACCAATAAGATTTGAATGCAACATATTTCACCGTGTGGCACACGTGTGGTGTAGCTTTCAAATCGACCAAAGCAGACACGATAAAATTTAACGTAGAAACTTCGCGTAAATGTGGTTATTAAATGATGAGCAAAACACTTCATTATACATGTCATATACGCTGAGCGTGCTGCTGGGTGAAGATAATTAGCATGGAATAAAAGGGGGGGTGCAGATTACGAACCATGTCACTTCGTTTTAATTTGCAGACGGCAAGCGTGTATTCTCAAGAGTCTTTATCGCTTTTACTGATAAAAATGTGTGCCTAGGACTGCAAATGCTGTTTCAGATGAATTATATATTCAAAGAATAACAATGCAAACTAATAATAATTATTCATGACTGCTGAAAACTAAAATAACTTACACACAGTAAGTATCGTTTTGTATCGATTCTCCATCTCTTATATCGATATTTGTAGCGTTACAGCAAAGATATCGATGCATCGATATATCGCTGAGTCATTTCACCCTTACTAACGAATCTACAATTGTTTGTATCTTCCATTCCTTTCCCGTTTCCACTGGTCCATTTGACTCTAAATTTTAACATCATTCATAGACATCGTCGCACGAACTAGGCAAGAAACTGCTGCGATCGTTTTTTTTCACGGATGTTCGACCTTATGAGAGAGAGAGAGAGAGAGAGAGAGAGAGAGAGAGAGAGAGAGAGAGAGAGAGAGAGAGAGAGAGAGAGAGACAGACAGACAGACAGACAGACAGAGACCTAATTTAAAATATTAAATAATCTGTTTTTAGAACCGTATTATAAGTTTTAGAAATAAACGAGAGAAAAACAAAACAAACAAAAAACCCAAAGCATTAAACAGGTAACAGTATGTTTGTGCTTCTTAACCAAGAAATGTACCGTACAATCTCGGCAGGCCATTGCAACTTTGCATCATTGGATTTGCGAACACTGTGTTTAAAACCCAAGGAAAGTGTACACATACCGTTACGACGACACAGGTTCTTCTAGGTTACTTGGTTTAAGTTCACTTTCAAGGATTTCATCAGGGCGAAATTCTTTTCCTCCCTCACTCCACAGATTTCGTCGCCAGAGCTGACAGAGTTACCCGAGGAGACAGATGATTATGATGATATTTTGAAATGTTTTCATGAGGCTGTGGCAATGGCTAATTAGGATCCGAGTTATATTCCGGATATGGTTTTTTGGAGGAGGAGGAGGACGACGAAGATGACCATCGGAGGAGAAGATGTTATTGCCATCAGAGGCCTACGCAGCGATACAAGCAGCAATATCATATTAGAAATAAGCTCAAGCGTTTTAACCTGACTGCGGAAAAACGAGATAAATTTTGGTACTTCTGTGGTTGGTGTGACTGTACTGGTTCACGACTTCTGGCAAAATATCTAAGTTTCGGTGGTATTATCACTGATAAATCTCTTCCACATGCGGTTTTCCAGATTTCTATTAAACCTCTCCACGACTACAGCTTTGACCTGATTTTGCGTGCTGTACAAGTCCACTTTATTTTTTTTTCAGCCAATCCGAGACAGGTTTATTGTAAAATTCGATGCCGTCATCGACCCACAATTTTATGGGTCTGTGCGCACCCATAATACTGTCAAACGCCTCAACGATAATTTCCTTTTTGCTAGGCGTATTTGCTAAACACATTTTCAACAGATACTTGAAATGATCGTTGTACGAGCTGTAATCTCTCATATCGGCGAGATCTGTTGACCAGATGTTATCCACCATCACAGCAATGACCTTAAGACGTAGAAAACGATAACGCAGAGCTTTATGCAGCTCTTCCGCCACCAACCCCATTATCGGCGTCTTGGAGGCTGGCGACATTGTAGCTAGCTATTCTATTGCTGACGTCTGAATGCCAACACCCAACATATGCTTAGCCCCTATGATACCACTCACGAGAGTGCCGTCTACTCGTTCGATAAAATTTATCGGTTTGAGCTCTTTTAAATTCCTCAGCATGATCTCATCGCATCCAGCTTTGTGGTCGGGAAGATTCCTGTAACAAATATCATGCTTCAGCGCAATGGCATCCACACCGATATAAGGCTCCTGGCCGGGCAGCGGCTGATCGTATTCGTTCAGCTGTTTTTCCATGGGGTTCCACGGCCCGGTGTACTTGTGTCCTGGTTACGTCCAACCACCGTTTTGGTCTGGGGAGTTTTCCGATGAGTTTATGGATGTCTAGCTCTTTCCTCGAGGATTTGACGTTGACAGCATCGCACACATCCTCCCACAGAGAGATTCCTCTCTATCCGAAGATCCTGTCAGCTGGTGTCTAGATCGCAATGCCTGCAGTAACACCGATAAAAAAAATTTTATACAGAAAAGGTACACTAAGTTGCTGTCGCTTCCGGAGACGTTGTATCTGGCAGCTCTGTTGTGAAGATATTTTCACGCGGCCCGGCACGATCTGCGAGTTTTTGGCTCCACACACCTCGAAGAACGATTTGATCATGAGGCGACCATTTTTGGTCATCACCTCCTCTGCATTTCTGCTTCCCGTTCTAGCCCTACACTTGAGACACCACGAGATCATGATTGCGCTATACCTAATACATCCACTAAAAACATCTACGAAGTCAATCTACCTAGTCTGCCCACCTGCTGAACTGTTTGAGTGACTGCTTGAAATGGATCAGATATGTACTCATTTTATCCACGACCTTGCGTAGTTCCCTGTTTAATTATTTTAACTTGTTGAGCCTGTCGTGCATCTGCTCTTTCTCTCACCATCTGGCATGTTTGCAATAATTTTGCTGTAACTGTTGTTCACTCTAGTTAACAGCGCATGCACCGCCAAAGTGTTAAAGTAATCATCTTGAAGATTCGTAGGACACGCTAAAAAGTTTTCAATAGCTGGCACTTTTTTATCAGCGAAGTCTTCTAACCACTGCTGGGATGAATCATGGTGTAAAATAAATAATCTCTGCTGTCAGCCTCTTTACGCTGCATCAGGCATATCCTGCTCCTTGAGGCGATGGCTCGTTTCTTCATAATTTTTCTGCATCTCTTCTAGTATGGTTTGAATCCTCTTTCTCAAGATATGTTAACCTGTCCATAATTAATCTTTCCTCTTCCTGCATCTCCACTAACCTAGCTTTAGTTTTGTCCTCCTCTTTCTTCAGCTCTGGTATTTTCTTTTCTTTTTAATTTTGTTTTTTTTATGCACTGCTGCTGTGATTCAGCCCTGCTGATGAGTTTAGCCACATCTTCCTCGGGTGCAGAACCATCTCTTTCCACTAACTGAATTTTGCTGAGACTTCTGTGTCGCCTTTAAGGTATCAAAAAGCTGGTCCTGTTTCACATCATGTGCTGTGTTCGTTTCATCCATCTTGGTCAACAATGGTTTATACAATTCCTGTGCGATATCGAGCTGAAACGCCTGCTGACTCACTTTATCCTCGATGACCTTTCGACGTAACGTTGCTCGTTGCTCGACACATTTTCTGAGCACGTCCACGCTCTAGCATTTACTGGAGATCTTCTCAAACGTCATTTTGTTATACTAACGGACGCATATAAAATTCGTCAAAGCCCCTTCTGTATTTTCTGACACAGTTTCTGCATCGCGCTGAAACGTCATAAAATCATGTTTGGATACGGATGTCGCTGCGGAGTAACAGCCTCTTAACTCTTTTGCGGTGATGCAGCTTCAGTGGTCACGCGCGATCGCGTCGATGTCCCGGTTATCTAACCCTGAAAACAGGACAAAACATTCTGTGTTACGCCAGATGTATTTGGGCACGTCATAGTACGACTATGTCAAGTAAATGCTGTTGCAGTGCTTGTTTCGCAACAACGAGAAATACTCGCAGATCTTCGTCTTCTTGTCGGGGTTGATTTTAATGTCGTCAAACACGATGACCTTGTGCATATCTGAATCCAGTTTCACCACTGGCTGGATCTAGTCCGGTTTGACGATGGTAAAGACGCTTCCCTCGTCACGTTGTGGGTCGTCGCCAGTGTGGGCATCCACGCTGACACTGCCTGGCACGTATTTTTTCAGCGACTCGTTAAACTCGGACAACGTTATGTATTTGCCCTGTTACTGATTCATCGTGTAAATGACTACGCGGTCGTAACTATTCAGAAGCAGATTCAGCAGCAGATTCGTTTTACCGCGGCCCATAGGACCCACGATCATGTAATGGCGATCCAAAAATTGGTGCTGGTGCGTTTTCGTCTTCGTCGTCTTGTCGAAATTAATGATGTTCATTTTATATATTAATCATGTCCTACACTTCCTTTAGTACACTCATCGGGTCAGGCAGCTGTGTTGACCATAACTGCCTACAACGAGGAGCTGTATAAAAAAGTCAGTCGTACCGGTGACTCCGTGTAAGGGAATCTCAACATGAACGGAGAGACTATCACGAATCTCGAAAATATGAGTTATCCTCCGATGGATGCCAACACCGCATGATGGTCGCACGTGTCTCATCTTGAGCAGACTAAATTATCGCTTACCGTAGGGACCATGACTAGAAATCTCAACATGGGCGGCAGGATCTTATACGGACTTCTAGCCCAGTTGCTGGACATGCACTGGTGTCTTCTCAGGACGTTTCGGCGGCCGGTCTTGAGGTGTCTCTCGCCAACAGATACGATAAAACAGGTGGATCCGTGTCAGGAAATGAACACGTCGAGGATGCGTTTTCAGTGGCAGGCCAAGTCACAAGTGATCCCATCTGGCCTCTCCCGCTTCTGGAACCACCTCGTTGAAATCGAGACGTGTTGGAGTGTACACCGGATTGAACACGAGAGCGACAATGATCTATCACTTTGGAACCATGAACTGTTCCATGTGGAAAGACAGAGAGGTTAGCGCAAATTATGCCCCGATCATCGCTCAAACCGTGGAGAGATTCAGAATCAACAACACCGATGACGAGTGGTTTGCATACATCAGTAACACTAAATTTAGTATGTACAAACCGACGTCAATGGAAGGACAAAAATTATACGGACTCCCCACAACGTGGCCCATCACGGATAACACCCTTTCTCGTATTCGCAGCTGAACTCGTTCGGAGGTACTAAGTTATCAATCACAGGAGGAACCCTCCTCAGAACCCATAACACCGCGGCGGGAACTAAACTCGTGGTGACGGATCATCCACCCGTGGCAAACAACGAGGTAGCTATGAAAATGTATGTGGACACTCGCCATGTCAAAAACAGTACTAAGCACATTTCAACACTCACGGGAAACACCGGAAACCGATGTGGTGTGATCATCTCGGAGTCGTCGTCATTTTCCTCTTCTTACAAGTCTTTGCTCATCACATCGCACCTACCACCACGGGAAGCGAATGGGCGACGGCTGGAGTCACGTCTAAATTTTGGCTGCAGATCCAGCTCCCCGTGGCTGTCGTGATCTGCAAATTCCAGGTACGCGGACACACTTCTGGATCAGAGCGCGTTCTCACGTGGACAATAGACCACATCAAGCCCGACACCACGGCGGACTCACTTTGCGAGAGCACTGCAACCATCGGGACAAGCACGCTCTAATTTTACATCGCCGCCACCAGTACTCGCTCAAAATACTCCACGTTTAAATTTACGGCGCTCAAGGCACAGCTTTCAAATCCCGGGCTCAGTTATTTCCAGATTTTTACCCTCTGTTACCTTATATAGGTCGTTGAGAGCTCATCTAACCATCAGGCAAAGAAAAATGTACCTTGATCCAACTAATATAGTTTTTACCATGGCTGAAATCATCCGAAACACCACTGAACCAGTTGCTGAAATCATCCGAATCGTCATTGAACTTTACCAGCTGATGTTCTGGGATACCTACCGGCAGGACGCGTCGCACGCCGGAAACCACCTGCACGTGCTGAAGCAAACCACGGGACGTTATGCGAAGATTAACCGAACGAGGGATCTGTGTAAGTTTTTGCCCGGAGACGCCAACGAGAAATGGAGGCACGATGAGGTCAAACGGCCTCAATTTTCCGTGGGACACATGCGACAGCAGCAGCTGAGAGACGCCATCGACAGGTATTTTGCCGTGTTTAAAATTTGTAACGACCGAGAATCGATGGGGTTATCTAAAAATATCGAAGGGCTCGTTCACACCATCATCCAGGAACTACATCCTGCCATCGCGAAAACCGGATACATCATGCGTCGTAAGTTTGCAGGAAAGGAAGACGACGACGCGCACACAACAACTGCGAGCATAAAGTCGTAAAGATAAAGGCGATTTCGAGGAAAAAGAAAACTGCGCGATGCCATCGACAAAAGAACATATTTCCAGCATGCCGGTTTAGAGTATGAAGACGTGGACGTCATCGTGGATGTGATAGCGCTCGAAAAGCGATCCGATAGCGCCCCAGGCGAGAATATAGAGGTTCCGGAACCAGCCCCGACCGTTTTTGAACCCAACAAAGCCATAGAAGCGCTGTTTCACGTACTCATGTACAGCATGCATGGAAAAGTCGATCCTGATGTAGCTTCAGCGACGTATGCTTATCTGGAGAATTTTCAGCCGGGTGAAATTGAACAAAAACTGAGCGGTCTTTTAGGAAAGGGAGTCTCCTTCCTCGGTGAAATTTTGTGAATCCTCCAAAGGCAACGTTGGAGCTGCTAGAGAAAATTAATGATCGAGAAATATAACGCATCAAACACTGGAGTCACTGGGTTTCCTTGGACAGAGATTTTATGTTTCAAAGTAATATAAGCCTTCGAAAAAGTAAACCTCAACGTGCGGAAAATCGCTCTGGATTTTTATTACTTTTACAAATATCATCGAAAAATACCTTATTCCGAAAGAAAAGATATTACGGTTTATTGGAAGTCATGGAGACACAGAGGTACTTAGACTATTTTGACCTTTAGGCAACTCTAGCGGATTTTGTCAAGCTCAATCAACTGACTAAAATAACAAAAGGTTTAAACAAATACCCGTCGTGGTTCATGCAGAGCCCCTGCATGAATCCAGGGTGAAAGCGGATAAAGTCAGTAAGCACATGAACTTTTTAACAGAACATTTTCTCCAGCTTGAACTGTTAATCCAGAGTTTAGTCGATTCCGGAACATAAGATGAGACCGATCATCGATTTTAATTAAACTGACGAGAATCTATCTGACGAAGACCGGAGAGAACTCAAATCGAATTAAAGCTTTTACCATAGAAAAGTCTACGTGTACAAATGCACGTATCGGCATTATCGACGCTTGATGAGGATAGTCGCATGTTTTGCCGCTCTCTGTGACCGCGACCGGATCATCTCCATGGGCGCCACAGCAAATCCGTTCATGTTGATTTTTTCCGGAGCCGCCTTAGCTTTACCAACGATGGTGAAGCGGATGGAGCCCGCACTAAAAGCCAAATACCAAGCAGGCTTTTCTGGAGTATCAAAAAGTGCTGAGCAGAATCCGGTCGTACCTGCGCGGTGGTAAATTCGGCATGTCCCTGCTGATTCGCGAACTAAGAACGGTATATGACATCCTGATTGATCTGTCACTGATGTCCTTGAGTAGCTTCGAAAAGTGCTACGACAGAAAATATGAAAAAGAGAAACCGGTGTTTAATTTAAGCGCTCGTTTGAGTCTGCTTCACAGATTGTATTTTCTCTTGAACACGCGACACAGCCTGCTCGATCACGTCGCGATAAATTTCCTCAGGATGTAAATCATGTTTCTGTATCGTCATCAGCTTAAATGGCATGTACGCGACGATGTTTTTAAGGATAAATCATGTCGATCTCGTAATCACCGACCACATGTTCTGGGTTCGTGTACAGCATCACTTCCGTGTCTAAGCCCTGCTGAAGTAATATAAGCAGCTCTGATTCTTCAGATTTACCACAGTCCTCGCGTGATCGCCAAAAAAAGAGACGCCGATGGAGAGTGGTGCTTTGGTGTAACGGCGAACGTCGCGATGATGAAACTTTTTTGTCGTAACGCGGTGTGAAATTCAATTGGTTTTAAGAAACACTGCAGACCCTTGCACGCGATCGGAGACACTGCCAGACCAGATAACATCTGCGGGTGATAATACTCTGGCATCAATCGTACGTGTCTCACAAAGGGACACTTAAACTCGAACACATCTGTCGCGATGTACCCATAGGAGGAATAGAGGAATCCTGAGACCGCGTCGTCGATGCAGATGTCGCTGCACACGATCTTACCTCCAAGCAGAGACTCTGTGTAGAGTCGTAACGCAGGCTCGAACATCGATCCCCATAGGTACGGTAACGTCGTCCAGACAATCTTACCTCCGGATGAAGATAATTTTTTAGTCGATGTCGCCAAAGGGAATGCATCCTTTAACTATTAATATTCATTCTCTAATATAAAAGTGTCTGCCTAAAACGATGACGAGGTGTTTATCACAGACGTCATCTTGCACAATCCGGACATATTGGACGAAGCCATCTCGATCGTGGTGTGGAACAATGTTCCTGTGACCTTAGAACTCATCGCGACAACATCCATAGGGGAAGCGCGCAGGCAAATTTTCCTCACTCGAGAAAATTGTCGAGAGCTGTCCGAAAATGATGTTATCATGGTCATCTACGACGAAGACCTCACCCGGAAACAATGCGTGAGGTGTATGGGAACGAATACTTTTGTAAAAAACACTCTTAAAATTATCGCAGTCTTAAAATAGAGAAAGATATGGCCGACAATACCACGTGTCTCACATACATCATCGTGGAGAATCGTAAAGATCTTGAGGCTGTCACCGTGAACATGTACCATCTCAACATCGTCTACGACAGTGATGTCCTCGTGAAACACAGCTTCTCCTGCATGCATCGAGAAGAACTAATCAGAGTGATACATGTAGCATCATTATCGATGTAGGAATCACAGCTGGTAAAAAAAATGCTGTCTAAATGATCTCGTAACCTCCTGGAACACGGCTCACGTCATTTTTTGCCGCCCGATGTCGCTTAGCCTGCTGTTTCTGTTGTTTCCTGATCTCGGCATCTTTAATCTGTGCCATGTAGTCGTCGATGATCGGTGTGGTTTTCTTGGTCTTGTTTCTTTATCTTACTTTCTCATAATAATATTTGGTCGCACTGATGTTTCGGCTGCCACAGTTCTGACACACTTGTAAGCTTCCACAAACACCAACTCCGCATCCTAAGCATGGCTGATAACATGAGCTTCCTTTATTGATGATCGCTTTGTTCTGGGCACAGTATTCGCCTCTTGCAGGTTCTATTGTATCTCTCCGTCGTGCTCTGAAATAACTACAGACATCGGTTATTTCTTTGTGATGGCATTTTTTGTATGCTATATTATTATTAAGATAAAAAAATGTTATCTGTAATTCGAAAAAATACAAACAATTAAAGAAATCAAATAATGACAAGCAATTAAAGATATATTTTAAAAGAATATATAGCATAAGATAAATAAAATTTATCTGAACCACTGCTACAATGATGGAGAGAAGGAAACTAGGAGTGAATGTTATACTTAACAAAATTTCATTCTACGAAATTGAATTGATCCGTCGTCTGAGAGAGATTTACTTCGGGATCATCCAGCGAGAAGCGCGTTACCCCTGGTCGAATGCTGCGTTGGATGAACTCATTGCGCAGAAACGTGAACTGCTGAGGGCTAAAGTACTTGAATTTCAAAATGAGATCGTGAGTCGACGGAGGTGAACTGAGATTGAAATGCTTCCCAAGATCGACCTACAACGCGCCAAGGTCATGCTGGTCTGGTTTTTGGTACCAAGACAAACCGAAAGGGCGTACGGAGGCGCTGACAAAGCTTTTGTTTACGACAATCCACACATGCATGCTAGAGGTGTTGATAAAAAACTGCAACAACAACTGCTGAAACTGACCGTTGCTCCAGAACTGAAAACACACGGCTATTAAACTAGGTGCTGATTTTAAAGTTCATTTCACGCTTGCAGAACAAGAAAAGAGCGCCTACGTCTGGCTAAAATCAATGTCGGTCATCGTTATTCTCGGTGTTGATTTCATCACGATCGCCGACATCGTCTGGTCATTTATCCAACGTCGCATAGAAGAATACCAGGAGAGAGGATCAGAGTAGATCTTTGCCGGAGTGAACGTATCTAACGTCGAAATACCAGCCACTGCTTGGAGGTAAATATGTCCAACTCCCCAAAAAGATTTCAACGACTAAAGCGGGAGTGTACGTTAAGAAAAACAACGATCACTGTCTGGTCTGAGTGGTGCTCTCCGCGTTGTATCCTTCAGCGGATCACGTAGATCGGGTCTCCAACTATAAGCGTACGGCTTTGATAGTATCAAAACAATCCATGTCCAGGTTCCAGAACAGGTGAAAGATGTCCCAAAATTGGAAGCACAAAATTATCTGTCGATCAACGTCTTTGGCTTAGAAGAAAAACAAGACTCAGAAAAAAGATTACACGGTCTACCCGCTGATGATTTCAAAATCGGCCAATCAACACACATCAGTCTACTTAATTATATGCCGCATTTCATCTAAATCAAGGATTTTAGTCGCCTGTGCCTCTCGTAGTATATCAAACACGATAACATGGAGCATTTTTTGCTACAAGCGTTTGCAATGTTTCTCACGGCAGGAAAACTTGGATAGGCACATGGCTTCGGGTTACTATCAAAAAGTACAAGCCAATCAGATGCCCGAGGATTGAAAATTAGTTTACAGTTTATAAACTCAAACAGAAATTTGCTCAGACTTTTCATATCTCCTTTGACTTGGAAGCGATACTGGAAAAACTGGAAGGAGCTCATCCTGATCTTGATCGATGTTTCACAAAGGTGGAGGAACAACACGTGCCGTGCGCGATTGGTTATAAAACCTGCTATGGTGTCGATGAAAGGTTGTTATCGCCGTATCGCCAGCTTCGTGGTCCTGATTGCGTCGTCTGGTTCCTTGAATAGCTTGTGGAGGAGTACAAACTCATCACCGACATCAGATAAAAATTCAGCACCGCTGATTCCGTTCAAGCCAGAACAGCAAAGGAAGCACAGGTCGTTGTCACATTTGCGAAGATTATTTCGATCCGCACAATAAGAAGTCACAGAGACCACTGTCACATCACTGGGCATTATCGCTTCTCATGACCAACGCATCCTCCACTTCCAGGATCCAGATTTTATTCCACTGATCGCTCATAATATACGATGGTACGATGGGCACCTTATCATCGCGGTGTTTAATCATCCGCTGGTCAGAGAACTCTTAGAATCCGTTGGAAAATCAGATGCATTCCCAATAATTTTGAAAAGTACATGTCATTCTCGGTTGGACCCTTCAGGTTCATAGACAGCTTCCAGTTGACGTCGGCGCCGTTGGACGACCTGGCCAAAAATTGTCCTCTTTTTATTCCTCTCGACAAGGCTGGTCGGGAAAAAAATAAGTTTGCCCAAATATAAAGGAATTTATCCTTACGATGGCTGGTCGCGGTTTGATGAAACTTCTCTCCGACCCAATGACGCGTTTTATTCTCACCTAAATCCAATATCACCGACGACGAGTACAACAGAGCACTGCTGGTGTTGCAAAAGTTTGGCTGTCAGACTCTGGGGGATTACCACGATGTGTATCTGAAAACGGAAGTGTTGTTACTTGCTGACGTGTTTCAAAATTTCAGGGAAACCTACCAGAAACATTACCCGCTAGACCCATTCTGCAACCGCGCCTGGGTTTGCATGAGATGCACTGCTATAAACCTGTGGAGCGCAGCTGAAACTCTTTATCGACCATGACATAGTCCTTTTTACCAAACAAATGGTACGAGGCGGCGGCGTCAGCAAAAAGACGCCGTGGCCAACATCAAATGCCTGTCCAACTACGATCCGACTAAGCCAACAGTTTAAATCATTTATCTGGACACAAGCAATCTCTATGATTGGGCTATGTCGCAGCCACTTCCCGTGGGCGGTTTCATTGGATCAGAACAGTTCAGTTTATACAGGAGCGCTTAGGCGGTTACGTCAACGACATAGGTTATTTCGTCTGATCTATCCTGAACACCTGCACGAGTTCCACAATCCTGAACACCTGCACGAGTTCCACAACGTTTATTCGTTCTGCGCTGAAAAACGTCTGATCGACTATGAGATACTGTCTCCAGAGCAGTTAGCGGAGAAGGACGAGTTCGGTCTGGGAGACGCCACAGTAAAAAATGCTTGTGCCGAATCTCATGAACAAGACCAAGTAGATATAATATCGTCGACTGCTCGATCGGGCTCAGAAACACGGGCTGATGTTAGAAAAGTTCATCCCGCTTTAAAATTTAACCAGGCCCCGTGGACGAAAAATTACATTGACTTTAACATGCAGCAACGCACGTTGCCCACCACGGACTTCGATAAAGATTTCTTCAAGCTCATGAACAACGGCGTCTTCGGTAAGACCATAAAAAACATCCGAAAATGGAGAAAAAAAATGAAATCGTCAACGATGTGAGCCGCCGTGATAAGCTTGTCTCGTCAGATGCTTTCGTAAACATTGAAATCTTTGACGAACACCTGGTAGCAGTCGAATCCAGAAAAACACGCCTGAAACGCGACAAACCTGTGTACGCTGGAGCCGCCATACTCGATCTTTCCAAGATGCTCATGTTATATTCCCATTATGACTTTATCAAGTCACGGTATGGTGATTGCGTTATCCGACACCGATCGTCAACGAGATTTAGATGGAAGATCTTTATTAGGATATGTTTGACCACAAAGAACTTTTTGATCCCAGAAATTACCCACAATATAGTCCGTTTTACTAAGCAGACAATAAAAAGGTCCTAGGAAAGTTCGAAGTCAAGTGGACCGCGCACCCGTTGCAGAGTGTATCGGTCTGCGCTCCAAAATCTACTGTATCAGGATGGACACGTGCGCTGTAAAGAAAAAGGCTAAAGGCATTAAAAAGGTCGTGGTCAGTAAAATTGCCACGATCGACCATTACAGATAAGCCCTCGATAGTGGTCTCCACTATTACACGATAAAGAACTTTCAAATATGTCCGACACGCTGCTGGTCAATAAAACGAGATTATGCCCCTTTGACGATAAA
>JAECUM010005887.1:0-110297 GCA_016617855.1 Megalonaias nervosa | reverse complement strand
ACCGCTCCGGTGGCTTAGTGGTTAGAGCGTCCGCCTCGGATGCGGGAGGTCGTGGGTTCGATCCCCAGTCGAGTCATACCAAAGACTTACAAAAATGGTACTAACAGCTGCCCCGCTTGGCGCTCAGCATTAAGAGGTTAGTGTTAGGACTGGTCGGCCTGGTGTCAGGATAATGTGACTGGGTGGGACATCATGCTACATGTCTGCAGCATGATGCCCCAGTGCTAGACATCACTATAAACTGCCACACTGCAGGCATCGTAGCGATATGACTGAAAAATTGTTAAAGCTACGTTAAAAATCATAATCACATCACATCACATCACATAAGTTGATATTATTTGTTAACGATAAACAATTTATCACCTGTTTATATTTTGAGTCCAGCGCATGTATTAGTTCCCTGCCCTCTTAAGTACAAACTCTGCTCATATAAGCTAGGAACAGATCTTCCACGATACCTACAGTATTTACTTGCTTATAAGTTGAGTCAGACTGCAGACAGCATAGCTCCTGTTCTGCCATAGCATAATGCATCTGCAGACCAGGATGTATATTGTTTGTTACTCCTAACAAACTGCACAGACCCAGATCTGCTGGTGTACTATGCAATGGCAGATCTGGGTGTGTGTAGTTTGCAGTTGGACTTGACTTATAAATGAGTACATAGGGTAATTGAGGGCTCTACTTGCATAAAGCCTCATCCACCCTCATTGTTTGTGATAAAAAATAGATTTCAAAATTTGAGCCAAATCCAGTTACTTCTTTAGGTGTGATACAAAGCTGAGAGTTACTGTATATTCACAACAATTGAGTCTACTTTGTGTGGCCTTGAATTTCTTACTTCCACATCTTGACCTGTTTTACTGCGCAATCAGTCCCAATAAAACCCCACATTCTTATGCACAATGCCCCACTAAACATTATCCACAACAAATTGCACAAATTTCTGATTTGTACTGAAAGTTTGGGGTCTGCCATCATCTGTTATAAAGTTTACCTCCAGTTGAATTTTAATGTTCATTTACCTGCACATAGTAAGTTTGATTTTGGGTTGTCAATGTTTGTACGTAATCATTTTAATTTGGTACTTGTAGGATTTACCTATTCTTCTTGGTAGTATCTCGGGGGCCGAGGAAGACATATTGTGCAGTCTCATCAACGATGGACACGTATGTGGCTCCGGAGTCCAAATTCCGATGAACACAGGCGGTTGCAGGTGGGGCATGGGACACCGGTACTTGGGGGGGTGGCTGAGACGCAGCTCTGTGACGTCTCTCACGGGCTGCAGCAAGACGCTGGCGGCGGTCAGCCTCGAAGGTGGAACTGGCTTTCTGGTCAGGGCTCGCCAGTGACTTCTGTCTGAGGCAGCGAGCTCGAGCTGATGGGGTTGAAGGTCTGCCCATTTGATGTGCGTCTTGAGGTTGTCTTTGTACCTCTTGTGAGGGCGGCCTTGGTTTCGGTTGCCTTGGACTAGCTTGCCAAAGAACAGTTGCTTTGGGATTCTGTTTTGATCGATGTGGATGACATGGCCGGTCCAACGAAGCTGGGCCTGGATCAGTTTGGCTTCGATGCTTGTTGTGTTTGCTCTGTCAAGGACTTCCTGATTGGGGATTCGGTCCTGCCACTTGATCCTCATGATGGCTCTCAGAGAGCGCTGGTGGAATTGTTCCAAGCGACTGATGTGCCTTCGGTATATAGTCCACATTTCACAGCCATACAAGAGAGACGTTAGGACAACTGCAATGTACACCTTCAACTTTGTTGACAAGTGTATATCCTTGTGCTGCAAGACCTTGGTTTGAAGTCGTCCGAGTGCTTGGCTGGCTTTTTGGATCCTCGCAGTGATCTCTTTGTCCAGGGAGCCATCACTGGATATTGTGCTGCCTAGGTATTTGAAGCTGTCCACATTCTTCAGCTGCGTGTCGCCGATGGTGGTGCAGGGTTGTGAAGGGACATTGTTTGGGGCAGGCTGGAAGAGGATTTCTGTCTTTCCTAGGCTAATTGTGAGTCCGAACAGATTGGAGGCTTCAGAGAACTTGTCCACAATTGTCTGTAGGTGAATCTCTTCATGGGCCATGAGGGCACAGTCATCTGCAAAGAGTGCTTCAGTGATGAGTCTTTCAAGCGTCTTGGTTTTAGCAGCTAGGCCTCTGAGATCAAACACTGATCCATCCAGGCGATATCTAATGTAGATACCAAGGTCAAGGTCACAGATGGCGTGGAGCAGTACCTGCGTGAAGAAGGGGTTGAAGAGCACCGGAGCGAGTACACAGCCCTGTTTGACACCATTAGATATGGGGAATTTCTCAGAGGGTTCACTGTCTGAGAGAATCTCTCCAGTCATGTCATCATGGAAGAGCCGGATGAGGTTGGTAAACTTCTGAGGACAACCAAGCTTCATGAGTATTACCCACAGTGCGTCTCTGTTGACTGTGTCGAATGCCTTCGTCAGGTCCACGAAGACGGCATACAGATTCATGTTCTGCTCAAGGCATTTCTCTTGGACTTGTCTTACTGCGAAGATCATGTCAGCAGTGCTACGGTCTGGGCGAAAACCACATTGAGACTCAGGTAGGTTATCTTCTGACACTGATGCGATAAGGCCGTTGAGAATGAGGCGAGCAATTATTTTGCCAGCTATGTAGAGTAGGGAGATGCCTCTATAGTTATTGCAGTCTACACGTGTGCCTTTATTCTTATAGATGGTTACAATTGATGCGTCGCGGAGGTCGTCTGGCATCTCCTCTTCCATCCAGATGCTGGTTAGCACATCGTGGAATGCCTCTAGAGTCTGTTCACTGAGAGCCTTGTACACCTCCGCTGGGATGCCATCCTTACCAGGTGCCCTGCCACAGTTCCATTTGTTTAATGGCCGTCCTCAACTCCTCTATTGTTGGCGGAACATTCAGTTGGTCATGCGTTGGCTGTTGGAGTATTTGTTCAAGAGCAAAATGGCTAACCAATGAGGGCAGGTTTAGGAGCTGGCTAAAGTGCTCTTTCCATCTGTCCTTAATGCCAGCCTTGTCCTTTATTAGTGTACTGCCATCTGCAGCAAGCAAGGGGGCAGAACCAGACTTTGAAGGGCCGAAGATTGACATGATGGCACTGTAGAACTCTTTGCAGTTGTTAGTGTCAGCATAGCGTTGCACTTCATTAGCTTTCCTTTCCCACCACTGGTCATTTTTCTTGCGGATTTCTCTCTGAGCCTCAGCTTGATAGGATTTGAAGCGGTCTTTTTTGAGGATGGAGTTTGGGTCATTCTGCCAGTCCATGAATGCTTTATTTTTTCTGGCAAGCAGATCTTCAATGGCATCGTTGTTCTCGTCGAACCAGTCTTGAGGGATTCGCTTCTTGGGGCCCAGAGTCGCCATAGCGGTCTCTCTTATCATGTCCCTGAGCTTGTTCCATTTCTCGGAGGCACTTCCATGTAAAGGTCCTATTAGACCTTTTTCAAATGTACTTTAATTGATTTTAATATAAATCTTTCATTTTATTTAAACACAAATTTAAAAAATATTCTACTTCAGTATTTACTCTAATCAGACATATATATATCACTTACTTTGGTGTTGATCAGTATCATAATTTTGTGTTACAGTAGGTCAAGGCTTAGATATACCCAGCCTTAACACCAGCCACTATTCATTTCAGGCATAACGTACAGTACTACTCTTGGGAACACACACTGAATGATAAATTAATTGATGTTCTATCTAAGCTGCCTTGCTAAGGGCTGAATATATTTATTTTACGAGCAATACATTTATAAGTGTTTGTGCTGTATTATCTCCAGTTACATTTGTATTAAATTTAGTCAGTCTATTTATTTTAATTGCTATGTGCACTATATATTCAGAAGTGAAAGCCATTTAGCTTTAAGTACAAAGTCAGACTTATTGTTTATGCTTGTTTATAATTTGAGTCAAACTGCAAACACCAAAGATCCTTTTCTGCCATAGCATAATGCACCTGCAGGTCAGGGTCTATGCTGTTTATTCTACTGATTACTTTTAACAAACTGCACAGACCCAGATCTGCCAGTGCGTAATGCGCCGGCAGATCTGGGTCTGTGCAGTTTGCAGTTGGACTCAACTTAGAAGTAAGTATATATGTTAGTTTGAAATATTTTGTAACAGAAGCAAGTGATTGGTATGTTTTGACCAGGCCCTCCCAAAATATCTTCACCTCCAAGCTACATGTGCAGTATACATAGTTCCATATACATGTACATTTGGAAAGCTTGTGAAACTTGTTTTGTGTTCACCACCTACACACAGTGTACTTGGGTGTGTCAGTAGAACTGTAGATAACAGAATCGAAGAAAACCTCAGTCTGAAGTGTTTTTGAACCAGGGCAAATAATAATAATACTCATCTGTATACTTTGTAGGTGTGGCCCCTGCCCCCAATGATTCCTTGTACCCTGCCATAGAGACTTCAGCACCAAACTCTGCAGCTCACAGTAAGATGAATTCCTTAGGATTTGAAGCTGTAGAAGGTAAGTCACTCATTCTTTCCAGTATAAAGCCATTATCTACTTTTAGATCAAGCTTTTAATTACTGTTGAAAGCCATCAGTAGATAAGTAAAATAGTCTCATTTGTGTGACTTTGAGAGATAGAAGTCCAAGCATTGATCTGGTACAGGTGTGTAAAACTGGATCAGTGTGATGTGAAAAGAGACCTACTAAACTTTTATCAGAACATCATCATATCTTTCTGATATTAATTCAATGATGTTTGGTATCTGAAAATGACTTCATGGTACTCACAGTCATACTTCCAGAATTGGTAAGTTTTGGCTGATGAACATCAAGCTAGATGTAGTCTTCTCTTTGATAGATGTTAAAAAATAAAACTCTATGACATTTTAAAGATTATTGCAGTTTCTGCACTTTTATTTTTTAATGTGGGAGCAATTGTAACTAAGTTGATGGAGTGTAATTGGCTTCCATAGCATCAGAATATTGATTATGTTGCTGTGGCGATGACATATCCAGTGAATGTGACAGCTGTCAAGTTATTAAGACACATGAGGAGTATTTGAAAAGTTCTGAATATTTTACTATAATGTTTTTTGCTTCTTTGAGCCAGTTAATTAATTTTAATGCTGATCAGTAGATGAAATAGCATTCTATAAAATGATCTGCAGCTGCGTGTGCAGCAGACTGGACACCAGCAGTTATATACATGAGACATAGTATAGGTAAATTACAGTGACATAGAAATAATGAAGAAGTAGAACAAATCTGCTGTGTGGGTGTGTGTGATTCAAATTTTTAACGTAGCTTTAAAAAATTTCATTTATATCGCTACGATGTCTGCACTGTGACAGTTTATAGTGATGTCAAGCACTGGGGCATCATGCTGCAGACATGTGGCATGATGTCCCACCCAGTCATATTATTCTGACACCAGGCTGACCAGTCCTAACACTAACCACTAATCTGCTACCATCCAAATAATATACAGTATATAATCCAGACACTTTTAAGGTACTCTGACTGATATCAAGGCCGAATTGGATTAAGTTTGGATAAAGTTTGCAGATGCAATTTTCAGTCATGTCCTACAATTTTGAGGTGGTTTCATCACTTTAAAGATGGTTCTGAATCCATGGAAGATTACTTTTGTTGTAGAAGACCATTGTCTTTGATTGGTGAGCAGGAACTGGCTGTTGTGAATTAAATGGGCTGTTGATGAAGATACTCTGTACAAAGTGGGAGATATTTCTATTATCATGGGTATAAATTCTTCAGCAGTTTTTATTATATTGATAAATTTCTTGGAAGTTCAAAAGGGTTGCATACGATGGGTCCCACATTTGTGATGGCTGACCAAAATCAGATTCGGGTTTGAACCCACCAAACATAGAGACCAGAGACATTTGAATGATGTTATCACAGTTGATGTCACTAAACATTTTCATGCCTCCAAAGTGTTGGTGAGAGTTGTGGAAAACTATCAAATGACCTGTGTGTTACCAGTACCTGAGGAATCCATCTATCCCATGACAACACAACCAGTGCATAAATGTGCTGTTGTGACAGACTTCTTGAAGGAGGACTGTGTCCAAAAACATTGCCACCTCCTCCATGCAGCCTTTATTTAGCTCCAAATGAATTTTGGCTGAATCCCATTATCAAAGATTTGCGTAGCGGCAAAAGATTTGAAAGCTGCCACACAGTTGGAAGTGCAGTTTTCCAGTGTATGAACAATGTACCAGTGTGAATACAAAATGACATTTAAAAATTGGATACAAGCAAAAAGTGAATATTAAATGGATTTACAAAGTGCATAATCAGACTGAGAAAGTATGTTGAGGTGCATGGAGAGTTTTTTGAAGAGATGCGTTGATATGCTGTTCACTAATAAAGAACTTTGTTGTACAGCACACTAAGATTCCGAACTTTTTAAATACTGCTTTGCAATAACATGCAAGGTTTTTTGTAGTCCAAATCTTGGTCTATGCAGTTTGTTATGATTAATCATTAGAAGAAACAACGTATATTCTGCTCTACCAGTGCAATATGCAATGCCAGATCTGAGACTGTGTTGTTTGCCATTGACCTGACTTGTATGCAAGCAAACACAGTAATTATAGGATAAATATTTCATGTTTAATGAACAAATGTGCACAATTTTACTTTCTTACTTAGATATCTTTGTGTTATGGGTAAGAGAAGGCATCAGTATAATCAATTTATTGACAAATTTTGTTTTATTACATATCAGTATTGTTTTCATCACATATCAGTATTTTCATTACATATTGGTATTATTTTCATTACAAATCAATATTGTTTTCATTACAGTATTGTTTTCAGTATTTTCATTATATATTGGTATTGTTTTCAATACAAATATGTATTGTGTTCATTATATGTCAGCATTGTTTTCATTACATATCAGTATTTTCATTACATATTGGTATTGTAGTTTGTAAAATTTTCACTAATGATTTTTGGGGTGAAATACAAGGTGTTAAAGGCAACTTATTGCTAGCTATGACAAAAGAATTTTCTTTTAAAAATTTGTTTTTATTAAGCTTTTGAAAAACTTGATATTGCTTTAGGTACCGTAGACTTGGTAATTTAATTTGTCATTTGTTGAAAAAGTCCAAATATAAATTTAAAGAAATTTATGTACCCTTATGAGTTTTAACAAAGTCCACATCAGTATAAAAATTTTGATATTACATTGTGGTAAAATTATAAACAGTTTCTGCCTTTTTCTTGAATATGTCATTGTGAAAATTCATGTGTATGGTAATTTATAACGTAAATGTGTTTCTAGTACATTTATCAATTAGCTGTTCTTGATATGATTTCAGTAGAAATAACCAAATAGGCAGGAACTGTGTATTTCATGCACATTTTCAATAGGATAATTATTATGGTTCATAAATTATATCTCTACAGGAAATGCTCCAGTGAATTCAGATGGCGTAACTTTGTTGGGATTTGAAAGCATAGAAGGTTACAGAGTGTTACTGTTTTTCATTTTGTAGTGGCACACTAATCGCTTCTAACATGTTTATATCACACATGAACCTGTCATTGCTAAATATCTTAAATGTCAAAATCTTCTGTGTATTTTGTTTTTGATTTTTTGATTTTTCTTGTATTAATGTATTAAAATATTTTGTTTACTAACCTGTGTACCTACCTGTGTGACTACTCTTGAAAATGTTACTGACTGTATACAGCCCAATACATCTGTTTGACGTTTTAAAATTTATCTGATACATTCCTTCAGTATTTTTTTTAGGAATCAAAACCAGTTTGGATTCCAAAAATATACAGTTTACAACCATTTCATGGCTTCCACATTTGTACAACACTTAGTTGAGGTAAAGTGCCAAAAATGTCAAAATACTTTAAAAAAATAAAAAAAATTGTGTTGGATATGATAATAATGGCACTTGGTGTCTCTGGTACACTACATCATTGTTGCAAAGGACTACTTATCATACAATTACAGGCAAAAACTTGCTTTGAATTGGGGGACAGCATGACAACATGCTTGATTGTAGGTGAGGTAAGGGAAAAATGAGCTAAGTGAGTTACTGCTGCCAATATATGTGCCACTGTGAATTCCACTGCCACAGTATGTGCCATAATGAGTTCCTACTGCCAGTGTATGTGCCACAGTAAGCCAGTTGCCTTGGTGTTGTTGTTGTTGTAGGGTTTAATGCCATTTTTCAGCACATGATAGGCTGTACATAGTGGCCAGTATTAATGGTGGAGGAAGAACCCGGGAAAACCCCAGAAAGAACCACCGACCCATGAGAAGCTACTGGCAGGCTTTCTCACGTACCCACATTGGCCGAACCTGAGACTCGAACCCACGCAGACAGAGGTAAGATGGCAATGATCCGTAACTGTGAGCGCTTTAGACCACTTGGCCACTCGGGGCCCCTGTTGACTTGGTGAGTTAACTATACATGTTACGAAGGTATAACAGAATTTAAACATGCACCACAAATAATGCTGTATGTTGCAACAAGACCCATACTTAACACTGTATATACATTAGAATACAATACAATTGCATCTTTGTGTGCAGAGTTCTGAATGGAGAGATTATAACACAAATAATACTAATTCTGATGAAACTGACACTGTTGCAGTCACTGTTGTTTTTTGTCATAATCTGATAATATGGAATAGTTTAGATGCTTGTGTAACAATTCACTAACATTGACTATATAAAAGACTAATGTTTAACATTATCACACATGTGACACGCAGTTGTTGTGAAAATACAAATTATTGCCAGTGTCAAGAAGTATAAAATTATATTCTGACTAAAATTTTATAAAGACTTTTTTTCTGTTTGGTGTACACTTTAGAAACAATAATTCAGCATTTCTCATAACTTTTTCACACTTATGGTTTTTCACAATATTGTCTATTTGTAAATATTAAACTTGTAACTAGTCTGCTTATTGGAGCCACAGTAGCTCAGTTGGCAGAGTACCTGATTCATATTCCACTGGTTATGTGTTTAATACCTTTCCAGGACAGCCAGGGTTGGCTGGCTTGGTCTATCCATGGGAAAGGCGCTTAGCTCCCATTTGCACATCATGATAAAATCAGTAATGTATTAAAAGTGATTTTACCTTTTACCATCTTGGACACATACACAAGAAAAACAAGATTTGCTTATATGAGGAAAATCAATATTTAGGAAAATAATATAATTTAAAGATGTTGCAAGCAATCAGGAATATCTTGTACTCTGACAAACTAAGCACTTCTTCATGTTGACCTTAGTACAGTAAAACTGTTTTTGAATTTGCCAGTGGCAGTCAGTAAATTGAATTAAGCTTAAATGTATCTGTAATATTTTCTCTTGCAAAATGACATTTGTTTATGTCAGGACTACACCACTATTGTGGTGATTTAAAATCAACACATGGTATTCACTGATTGATGTTAAATTTTTAAGAGCAATGTTTGGCATGAAATACGTGAAATCAGACTTAATAATCCTTGTCATAGTATTGTGATGATATGAAGTCCATTTATATTGATCATTGTTTTGCTAAGGATAAAACTATTTGAAAATGTTAAAATTATGGGTACAGATACAAAAAATTGAATGTTTTCAGCTCACGTTCATAATACTAAAGCAGACCTATAATCTAAGGGTTCCAGGTTCAGTACCCACCAAGGCCAGCATGGGTCACCTTTCTCAATCTGTATTTGGGAAAAGCATTTTGCTCTAATTTTCTATGCATAAGTGGTGTTGAAACTAATTAAAAAGAAACAACATTTTACTAATCAAATTGGGGGTGGAGGCTAGGCGGGGCTGAGTTGGGGTGTGATAAATCAGCACTTTAACACAAGTGAGACATAGGATTCCATGTAACATGTTTATTTCTGAAGCACTTTTCTGTTTTTCACTTAATGAACAGCAGCTTTTGTTTTTATTCTTGGCCTTTTATTTGTATATGCCCAGTAACAATGTTTAGAGGGTGTACTGGAGTTGGCTTGTGAGCTCATGGTCATAATCTTGTTATATGCATTAACATAGTGACACTTAACATATGCATTAACATAGTGACATTTTAACAGCAGTGGCACTGACAATGATGGTGAATTTTTCATCACCAGCAATGTTAAATCCTTGTGTTAAAGTTTAGTTTTAAAAGCTTTTGCAAATCAGATACATTGTATTGATTGGAGGGATAAATCAAGATATGAAAACAGGTGGGATACAGAGTTCTCCGGAACACTCAATTAATTCCACATAACTTTTTGTACCTTTCTTTTAATAAATTGCATCTTCTGCTTTTGTTCTTGATCTTTTATTTTTGTGTCAAGGTCATATTCTGTGGAGGGGATATGCTGAGTGCTGTCTATTGTTGTCTTTGTAGTATGTTAAGCTTTTATGTTGTTGATTTGGTTCAAGGACTCTATCGACCTTAATATAAAGAATAACTAGGCCAGCTACAATTGATTTTCACTTTTTTTCTGTAAAAATGCTAATGAGTTCTGGTGCCTGTTTGGCTTGACTCGGCAAATTCTTGAACTCAGGCTTCTTCAGGTGACCAATATTGGTGCATAACATCCATGTCACATGGACACATTGATAGTTACACAAAGCATATATTATTGATTTCACCTCCAGTTACAATCTTTTATCCTTCATACAGGAAAATACTTTTGTTCCTGTGAGAATTACGGTTCATGTGAATGCAGCTAATTTTCAAAAGTTATTACTGATTATTATAACATTTAGAAGCATTTAGAAGTCACAGCATTAGATTTTTAATTATGGTCATATCAATCCGTCTGCCAGACTCCATCCTTGTGTTGGTCCATCAGATTTTGTAATCATGGTCATATCTGTCTGTCAGACTCAATCCTTGTGTCTGTCTGTCAGATTTTGTAATCATGGTCATATGTCTGTCAGACTCTATCCATGTACATGTCCATAAGATTTGTAATTACGGTAATATCTGTCACTTTATCCTTGTGTCTGTTCATTCAGAGAGGCTTGTTACCTAGCTTGCGCAAAAAGTACTTCAACAAATTTAATTCGATAAACCTATTTATCTTCATATATAGATGACCTAATTGAATTTTCAAGATATCACAGAAAGTTTTCAAAATATTTTTGAATACACATTTTTGAACTTGTGGGCCTTCAACTTATTTTGACAAAAAACCTTCTTTGCATTCTTACTCAAACACTGGAGATGGTTTAAATAAATTTGTTGGGCACATTTATATTTTTATGTTGATGACTTTATTAGAATTGCAGGCTGTTATCAATTACAAGTACGTTTAAATGTTTTGCACTTTTTAACCTTCTTGGCACAATTAAATTAAAACTACTTGAGTAGGACATTAAATTTAACACGCATATTTACGTTCATATATAGGTGACTTAAATTTTCATGCACTTGTGGCAATATTTCATATTTCTCTTTTTTGATTTTTTTCACGTTTTGATTTGCATGGTTGCATTGGGGGCATACATGTCTTGCAGATACAAATTTAGCTTTTCTTAATTCAGCAGAGTAGACCATTGTATGTGTAAATACCAGCTTTAATATATGCCAAAGTATTTGTTTTACATTTTTTATTGAAGTCACATATCTGATCACGATCTTGAGCTAACTTGTTGAAGTGACACCTTAAAATAAATCTGACCCAGTCGAAAATTTCAGATAAATGTTATTAGCCAGGAGATTGAGGACATTTGAGTTGTTAAGCGTAACAAGAATTTGCTTTTGCTAAACCTGCCTTTTATTTATCTAAGTTCAGAAAGATTTAATATTAATCTTCTGTGCAGATATGGATGGACAGATGCACAGACAGACAGACAGACAGACAGACATACATGTGAATGCCAGAGGGATCGCATTGTCAAGCTTCTGCCAATTTTGGCTTAACAAACATTGTGTGGTCCGTCAGTGAATTAAAGTTTCTTTTTTTTTGTTTGATCAGGTCAGGACAACAATGCCACAGAGACTAAGGTGTCCTTGGGGCCTAAAGGGGTAAGTTCATGACAGCACAATCTCCAGTTCTAGATTGGAACTTGTTTAGGATAGCATGGACTTGTCATTTTATTGTAAACCATATAACCATTTTGTTATAAGCATTTCAAACATATTTTTGTTATAAATCTTTTTAAAATGACATTGGGATAAGTTAATGCTCCACCAGATGTAGAGGCATGTACAATAGGATGATTGTTAAAGACTTCTGTTTTGCTTTTGAAGTATTTTGCTGACTGCTCATTATTGTGTTTTGTATGAAATGTAAACCTTTCTGTAGATCATTATATTCGAGATGGCATTCATAACTACAATGTAAATTAGAACCTATTTACCTAAGTCTAGGGATATGTGGAATTCATATTTTTGTGTCTCTCTGGTCATTGCTTATTATCTTAGTGTGTGTTTCATATAACTGAATGAATTTACTTTTAATCAATTACAGAAGCAAGAACTAAAATGTAAAATAAAATGTTTCAGCAGCATGGAGAAGTTTAAAATATACCTGTAGCCAAAAATATGGTTCTTGTATTTATTCCCATGAATCCAACATGTGTGGTTTATCTTAGCATGTAAATAATCATACATAACTTAGTCCAGGATAAGACAAGTCATCTGGTGGATACAATTTGCAGACCTTTGGCCGCATTTTAAATATTGATACATTTAACAGACCTTTGGCCTCATTTTAAATATTGATACATTTAACAGATCTTCGGTCTCATTTTGACAATTCTTACATTTAGTCAACCTATGGCCTCATTTTAATGATTGATACAGTTAGCAGACCTTTGGCCACATTTTAGTTATTGATATGTTAAATGGACCTTTGGTCACATTTGAATGACTGATACATTTAGCAGACCTTTGGCCTCATTTTGATGATTGATACATTTAGGTTTGGGGACATTTTAATGAATAGTTGGTGGACCTTTGGCCTCTTTTGAATGATTGATACCTTTTTCAGGCCTTCGGCCTCATCTGAATGATTATCTGACCCATTTTTCTTGGAAAAGTATCATATAGATACAGGGACTGTTTACTATATTCAGGATATGAAAAATCAGGATTTACCAGCGGATGATGGCAATGACGTGATTTCAGTCTATACAAGTTTACATACATAAATTAGGTTGTCATTGATGTAGGAACAGTATTTATATCCTACCTTAGTATACCACATATGCTTGCTTATAAGTTAGGTCCAACTGCAGACAGCACAGACCCTGATCTGCCTTCACATTTTAATTGTAATATTTGTTAAGTGCACTTCTCAATTAATAACTTGCACAAGCATAGCCTGTGAACCCGCTTATAACATAGGTATCAGGTGTCATGGTTACCATTTGTTTCCCTAGAAACTACCCTAAGAATTTGCCCCTTTTTGTTGTATATGCATTAAATTGTGATAAGAACTAGTTAATTAAACTTAAATACATTGCTCATTTTAACATTGGAGACTGGTTAGGCCTGGAAATCTGATCTAACATCATGAAATTCACAGCTTTTAATAAGAAGTCCTATTTTGTTAATTTTCTGCAACCAAAATAAAAACTTCATACCTTAAATCATTATCCCATGGAAATTGTTTTTATTTTTATTTTTGCCTGAAATTGGGGTAACAAACACATTTTAGTGGGTACTTCTGAATGGATTCAGGCACATCTGTTTCTGGGATATTTCGTGTGACTGGATGCCTATGTGTATAATAGACTTTTGATTGGCTATTTTGGCCTCACATGTGCAGAAGGGTAAAAATTGTTTTCTTTTTTTCCTTTTTTTTTTTTCATGTATTGGACCCGATGTCTGTCCATGTGCATTATTTCAGACCGGTCTGATTTAGATCCAAGTAAATCTGGACACAAACTCCAGTTCCAAAACCAATAATTTTCAGTAAGATAAAAAGGGTCTAAAAAATGTATTTTTCCACTGTATTTTTTGACACGTAGAAAGTCAGTATTATATAATATCATTGTACAACTACATATTTCCCTTTTCGGTAATACCACCTACCATTTGTGTAGCACAAATGATGTTGACATTACAGAGCTTGGAAGTAGCATATTGCATCATGACACATAAATGTCATGTCACATAATGAGTTAATAGATTTTTTTGAAAATTAGTTAGAAATTGTCAAGGAATGGCTGCTTATGTAATTTCTGTGCAATGTTAAGGTACAACTGATAAAATAGGCAAGAAATATCCAAATTTAGTGACAACATTGAAAGTCACACATTATCATCCCCTACCCCATATTCTTGTTGTCGATGTCCAGCTGTTACAGCATCCCCTTCTTAAATCTGTAGAGGTCCCCCTCATGCCCCTACTTAAACTGTGGTCTTCGTCCATTGTATGCAAGTTATCAAGTGAGAGTTGTATTTTGGATTTACTAGCTTTCGAGTCCCAATCTAGGCACAGGCATTGGGTGGGTAGGGTTCTGTTTTCTCATTATGCTTGACAAGGAAACTGTGAGCTGACTTTCTGTTACAATAAAATGTTCCCAGCTTGCCAACTTTCAAAAGTCTGCTTGTCAGAGATTGTTTTAATGCATGTCATCTGGTTCAGAGTGATGGGGTAATTTTTTTAATGAAATAATTCTTGACATTTTATGTTATGCATGTGTTTGGAAATAAAAATCTACAATGGTCAGAAAAACACAATTGATGTACCAAAACCTCAACAACCTACAAGTGGTGTTTGTCATTATTTACATAAAATTACAGGAAACTGATATATATTTGCTGTTTGGCAAATATTGAAGTGGATAAAAATAAGTGTTCACAAAATCATGTGAATTTTGACTTTTTACCAGAGGTAAGCTATCGTATATACTTTTGTACAAGTAAGATCCAACTGAAAACTGCATAAATCCAGATCTGCCATCACATGATGCACCACCAGAGCTGAGTTTTTTCTGTTAGTTTGGAGTATTCAGTGGAACAAAAAAACATAGACCCTGATCTGCTAGTGTATTAAGCAATGACAGATCAGCGTCTATGTTGTTTGCAGTTGGACTTAACCTGTATGTGAATATATATGATAATTAACATTGATCTTTTCCTCCTAGATACTTGCATACAGATGAGTACAGCAGTGCCAATTATCATAATCATGTAGTTTGTGCACCTATTATCATACCTAATGCTTCATTACATTTTCTAAACTCTCACATTAATAACCTTAGAAAATTTCCACCATTTAGGTGTCTTACTCCATTTTTATGTCCAACATTGTGTACAGTGAAGCAGAATTTATTTATTTGGTTTTATTAGCCAGTTTAATCTCATTAACTGATTTGTACCAGAGGCTAATATAGGAATTATTCCAGTTTCATGTGTTATTTTAAAATGCAAGTACATAGCATAGGAGGTGTCACACATGTATATATTTCACCTCACTTCCCATGCTTATTCAATCAGCTATGACTAAGACCTATTATTTGCTTTACAAGAACAAACTGTGCCAATTAGCCACATATAGCATGTGTTTAAAATTGCACAGTGAATTAGATTGACCTAATGAAGTATAGATTGCCAGCCATTTATGATTTTCTGGTCTTAAACTAAGTAACAGAAAAGAGCAAAATCCTACAAGTTTTGTTAAATTCAACAAATAATTTATTTCGCTAGAACACAAAGTGAAATTTTAAAAGAGCTTACAGTGTTGTGAATTAAATCCCAAATAGTCCTGAAAGTTCTTAGTCCTGAAAGTTGTATCACAAGTCCAAATGTGTGAATGTGCCAATAGCCTGGAGTGTGGCAGTGTGCTAATAATCATTTTGACATGTCACAATAATATAATCCAAAATGTCCTTGTCTGAATTCACTGTAATTACAAATTAATGTTTCTGTCCAAGAATATTATTGAACACTTAGTATTGCCAGTGATTAATTAAATCCATCCAAACTAAGAACTGAAGACAATAAGAATGATTCTGCATCAGGTCTTAAGGCAAGAATGAGTAATTTTTCAAGTAAATGGCATAAATATAAAAAGCTAAGACACAATATTAGTGCCACGATGTAGGTCAGCCATTTTCTAAAACATTGAAAGTTGTCAACAAGCTAAAGAACTTCTAAATGAAAAGACTCGGATTTAAATTAAAGAAAATATAAAAACCTTCACAAATGTTACCAACTTTGACAGGAAGCATCATTCATAAAGCGAAAGCATCATTCATAAAGCATCATTTCATGAATGTCTTTTAATATTGGACAAAAGATGCTGGTATATCAGATATATAGATGGAGATATTAGTGAAACCAAGAAACCTTCATTTTTATGACATATGCAATCAAGTATGTTGGAGGAAATTTCTGTTTAAAACAAGCATCCTACTGACCCTGATTTTGTGGCCAACTGCATTTTTCTATTAGGCAGATGCCAACCAGGTGAGTAATCTCAAGTTCTTTGAGGCCTTTCATCATATATTTTACTTCTTTGAAATTGTGAGTGACCCTAGATTTTGGAGGACAAGGGCACAAAGTATCCCAACCCAAGGGATTCTGGGTGCATCACTGCATTTGCTTTTATCAATATTGATGGAACTCTTTGTTAATACTGAAAGGGTTCAGAAGGAAAGACAAGAGCGACCATTCTAGTGGACAAAGAACCAACCGATGTTGAGGTGACTTTGAGTAAGACACATTGCTGAAGTCTAGTTGGTGTTGTAAAAGCTTAAAAGTGTTTAGTTTTTGTCACAGTTCATGCTTTAGAGAAAACAAAATATTTAATTTTATCACACATTTAGACTTATGTTTTCAAAACACTTGCCCATTAGTAAATAATGTTGTTAGAACAAAGTTAGCACAGTTTTGCAAGGCATGTCAAATTAGAGAACTGTTTATAAAGTAAACATTCTACACAAATATTAAGTTTTGTATAAATACAGTTTATCAAGAGTGTTTATACATGTTAATAGAACTCATATTGTCAAAACTGAAACTTCTGAATGATTTGATCAACCTATTAGATCTTTATTTTGAGTGAAAAACCTCAAGTTGTAGTAAAACCATTTGGTTTTTATATAAAAAATAACCCATTAAGCATAAGACAGAATCTGTTGTTTTAGAAGCTAAATGAAGTTGTGTTCAGATAAGATCTTTGGTGGCTGGTCATGCTTAGAAAAAAATTGAAAAATGACCAAAAAAGATTTTAATGGGCCTTTTGTTTAGTTAAATCATACAGGGATTTCCTAAAAAAAAAGGCTAATAATTGTTGGTTTTTTTGGTGGGTTTTTTTTGTAGTGTAGCTCTTTATGTGTACTTAAATAGTTTGCCTTGATAGATTACACATGAAATTAGTAAAACAGCTTGCACAAATTTGCATCAGAGACACAGATTACTTTTCTTTAAGCATCAGCATGAATCTGTTATTGTTTTCTTTTTTTGTTTGTTTTTCACCAATGCTGTACAGCTTAATATGTTTATGTTGATACAATGGAGACGACTGTCAATTAATGGTGTCAAAACTTTGCATCACTGACAAGCTTTGCATTTTTCAGTGCACAGTCCCTGCAGCTACTTTGTTCTAGAGCACATACTTTCACCAAAATTTGTGAAAGGCTTGCACTTAAGGTTCAGAAGAGGAGTGTTGATTTTTGTAGAGATAAAGGTCAAGGTCATTAATAAATGGTTTTTGCATAATAGCTTTCTGGAGTAAATTTCTTGGCCAAATTCTGTGGATGATTGCATTAAGTTAAATTTTTGGGAAGTTGAAAGGTAAGAGGTCATGTCCATAGTGAGTCTTGCAAGAAAGGATTGGTATCAGCATATCTGAATCATATTATATTCAAAACTGCCTATATTCATTAAGACCCAGTGGCCAATAATCTAGAGAGTTAACGATGCCCGACTAGTGGCAACACAGAGCGCTTTTAAGCACAGATAGATATAGAATGTGCCATTCATGGTATTGTTATAGCTTTTGCAGAAATTTTGCACAGATATTTTTGATTCTTTTTCTAGAACCTTTCCCAAATTTCCACTGATGATATTTTGAATGTAAGTAATGGCTTACCTCAGTACCTTGCAAGGGTTTTGTTTTTTGTAGAGCCACCTTCAAGGTATTCCATATAGAGCAACTTTATTGATTATAATGAACATTGTATAGAGATTCTGAATTATGCACATGGAAACTATTAAGAAAGAAGTGTGTAAGGAAGTTAAAGAAATATTTGAAATAAATGATGAGGAGATAATTTTTAATATTGTTTGCAAAGCGCTTGTGAAAATGCTGGTTTTAAAAATTACATTATAGTGCAGATATCATTTTCATTACCTAATTTGTTCATTGTTATTTGGAACAGACTTAATAATATTTAAATGGTCATTTTGTTCATACAAAACATTATGCATTAAAAATATGCGATAAAATGTGCACCACTATAGTCATTCATTTCAAAACATGGATAGAACATTTTGATGCAGATTGTGAACAGATATATTTTTATGTCAACCACTGTACAATGAAGACTTCATATTTTAAATCAATATCCATGTAAAAATTATACTTTTGGTTCAGGTTTGCTCCATTTCTCCTTGATACTTCCTGATGAGCCCCATTTTTATATCCTAGTTTGAGCCCTGCTCCTGTAACTTGCAGTAAATTTAAAGCTGACTACAGTTAGCAAAACAGCATGTGGCTGTTATTGAATGATGTTTTATAGACTATTTCCACCAGGGGCTTAAAAATATAGGCAGGAATAGTAAGTGGCTTAATGACTGTGGTGGCTAACACTGTCACCTATAAATGGGATCAAATTCAAACTAGTAACAATATTCAGAAAATCTGGAAATGTTTATTTTTATAATGAAACAAATTTAAGGTCAGCAGGCAAGCAACGCATTTGGTCTGGAAATTAGATTAAAGCTATTTTTCTTTATGCATATGTTGCTCAAGTGAAGATAACCTTATTCAGAGAAATTAGCAATGTTGCAGTAAGCACAAAATGCTTTGCACAGC
Organism: Megalonaias nervosa; assembly: GCA_016617855.1. NCBI lineage: Eukaryota > Metazoa > Mollusca > Bivalvia > Unionida > Unionidae > Megalonaias > Megalonaias nervosa. The sequence continues at coordinate 91,318 of JAECUM010005887.1, read as the reverse complement.
AAGTTTAATATCTGATGGTTTATAGTTATTAAACTTTAGGGATAAGTGTTGGTTTAATTAAATTTGTATTGCTAAGAATCATAACATTGTTAAAACTTTTCCCTGCCTGGTTAAAAATGTGACTACATGAAGTATTCCAGGCCTTGTAGAGAGTCAGTGTTTTAAGCATGTCAAATGCAAAGCCATACTCAAGTTGAAGTTGGTCATTGTAAGTAATTTGTCAAATATTTATTTATCCCTTAAATAGAATCCAAAAGATGATGACAACTTATTTTTCAACAATGGAGTTGACCGTATTGACTACATCTTGGCATATGAACCAGGAACAGGAGAAGAGGAGACAGTGAAGAAGGACAGAAGAAAAGTCTTTGAGGGAGAGCTGGAGAAAGAGGGGCTGAAGTTAGAGCGTGAGGATAAAATGGTAGGTTATACTCCATATTGAAATGGTTATAAGGTACTGATGGCTTTGCTTATATACAGTTTTATTAACTCTATTGATTATAGACCAGAAGATCTTTTTTGTTAGTCAATCATCTGTCATCCATCTATCTGTATGTTAGTACATGTTTGTTATTGCTATTCTTAAATTACTTGGAGGATTGCCATGAAACTTCACACATTAATTGCGAGGTCTGGTTGGTCCTAAATGAAACTGGTGCTGCTAGGGCATCCATTATGGCAACCAAAGCAGCCATCTTGAAAATCTTGTCACTGCTTGTGGATCGATAGTCATATGAACATGGGGTTTTCACTGAAAGACTTCTTAATGTTCATTATTGCCACTAGTGTCCAGCTTGAAAATGTTTGTTATGGCTACTACTGAATGGATAGCATATCAGCATGGGAGTTTCACTGAAAGACTGGTAATGATGTCTTGTTGATGCTAAATGAAAATGGTGCCAATCTGATTTCTAGTATGGCTGTCAGAGCAGCCATCTTTACAATCTTGTTACTGCTACTTCTCAGTCATATTGACATGGGGTTTTCAACAGACGTCTAATTGGTCCTAAATAAAAATGGTGCTAATCTGAGGCCCAATATCACAGCTGCAGCAGCACTTGAAATAATTTTTTTCACCATTCATCCTGAACAAAAAGTCAAATTGATATTGGATTTTCACCAGAAGCATTTGCATCTATTATGGCTGCCATTGTTGCCATCTGTAGTGTTTGCTACTCCTTTTGAATAGATGGTTGTATTAGCATGGGTTTCTTACCTAAAGATTTCTTATTATGGCTAGTTGGCCCTAAATGAAAATGGTATAGCTCCAGGATCCAATATGGCCACCACTTTAGCCATCTTCAAAATCTTGTTATCTACTTTGGAATGAATGATCATATCAGCATGGGGTTTTCACTGAAAGACATTTTGTGATGTCTACTTGGTCATAAATGAAAATGGTACCAGTCTGATCTTCAGTATGACCAACACAATTTCCATCTGGAAAATTTTCTTATGGCTACCAAAATGACTGGTCATAACAACTTTGTGCATTCACCAGAAAACTGTTTGCGATGTCTAGTTGGTCCTAAATGGAATCAGTAGCAGCCACCATAGCAGCCATCTTGAAAATTTTGTTATTGTCACTCCTGAAAAACAGAAAGTCATATCAACATGGGGTTTGACCAGACATCTTATAATGTCTTGTTGATTCTAAATTTAAATGGTGATGATCAGATGTCCAATATGTCCATGCTAATGACCATCTTGAAAATCTTCTTGTCACTACTCCTCTTAAAAGGAAAGTCATTTTGACTTGGGGTTTCATCAGAAGAGTTCTTAATGGTGGCTAGTTGGTCGTAATGAAAATGATGCATATTTGCTTTTGAAACAGTGTAATCTGTTCTCCTTCCAAATAGATGGCTATCTCTACATGGGGTTTTCACCAAGAGACTTCTTATGATACTTAGTTTGGTGGTAAATGGAAATGGTGCCAGTCATACACCTAATACTGCTCAAAAAACAGTTGTCTTGAAAATCTTTTGTTGCTATTCACCTTGAATTGATAGTCATATTAACAGTGGTTTTCACCGACGACTGATACTGATATCTACTTGGTCCTAAATGAAAATAGTGCCAGTTTGATATCCAGTATGTTGCCACAGCGGCTAATACGAAAATCTTGTAATTGCTGAAGAATATCAAAGAAATTGTATTATTTTGAATTCCTTGAAAAACTTTTCAATCAGTTATGTCAGTCCCTTTTGGGGGCTCATCTTAGACAGTGTATGAGTTAAGACAGTGTTAATTACAGTTTTCATGGGATTCTAAAGTACATATATTTCAAAATCTTAAGAATAGTAATTTTTGAAAAGTAATGGATCAGAAACTTATTGTTATAGGTTTATTTTGTGCAAATACAATAAGATAGGGTTTTGTTTATAAACAATACAGTAGGGTCATGATTAGACCAGCTTCTCGATGATTTGTCTGAATGGTGTGTCAGATCTGTAATACAGTTATTTTGGCTGAGGATGGACCTTTGACGTATATGCAGTCCTGCATGTAGAATCAGGTTATTTCAAGCAGGAAAACTTTCATTTTTAATATAGGGCAAACAGATTCTTAATGTAAGACCTGCTATGTTAAGAAATTTTCAATACAATTATAATGATGAAACTGTTTAAAAAATGGCTAATTCAGTTCTGGCTGCTATACTATAATCTTAATGTTCTTTATTCCCACTAGTGACCTTGAGGAAGGGTGGGGTGGGAGCATAAAGTGTTAACCATGTTAGTCTGTAATACAGCTTCAAGCCACATCCATCACAATTTCTTTTCCATTCAATTACCTTTGAAAGATATGGAATGAAATCAGGTTTCTGTTAGGGTTTATATTGAAAGCAACTATCTTAAGTTTGATTTTCATCATTTCCGTACAATATGCTGCAGTTATGCCCCTGCCATTTAATATTGCATCATATAAATGTTCCATAGATGAAATATAGGCAAATCTCATGATAGGTGGGATTCTTAATAATTCAGGTTTAGAAAGATTTGTGTATCTAACATAGACTTCAGGCTTTGGTGAGCAATCCATTGTAACATTATAATAATGCTTCTAGGTATAAATAGATCTTGGAAAATTGAAATAATCCAATTGTTCTACCAGTCCCACAATAGTATGAGGGTCTTTGATTTTACTGAAGCTGATAAGTAACATGGATATGAATAGGTTCAAGTACTGCATAATCCAGTAATGTTGGCACGAATGGAGATGTACATGCTGTACATTTCTGTAACAGACTTGACAGGCTGACGAATTTGGTATGTTGACAAACTGGACATGTTGACAAACGTGGTATGCTAACAAATATGACTTGCTAAAAGACAACATGCTGAAAATTTTGTATGCAGACAAACTGGTATGCTGATAAAGTTGGTATCCTGATAAATTTGACATGCTGACAAGCTTGGTATGCAGACAAACTTGACATGCTGACAAATGTATGCCAACAAACTTGGTATACTGACAAGCTTGGTATGTTGATAAACTTGGTATGATAAAAATTGACATGCTGACAGGTTTGGTATGCAGACAGACTTTACATGCTGACAAACTTGGTATGCTGATAAACTTGGTACAGCAATAAATTTGACATGTTGACAAGCTTGGTATGCAGACAAACTTGACATGCTGACAATCTTTGTATTCTTATAAGTTTGACATACTGACAAGATTGGTATGTGGACAAACTTGTCATGTTGACAAACTTGGTATGCTGACAGCCTTGCATAGCTATATATTGTATTTGGTAATCAAAGTGTTCAAAGTATTCAAACCATTGCAGTTATAGTACGTTGTCGAGTGATGACGCATGTTAAATTTGCTCATTCAAGAGTAACACAGATACAATTGAATTTTAGTACCATATTTTCTGATAATTTTGTCAGTTGAGATAAATATTTTATTTTGTCCCCAAACTTGACATGGATTATGGTAAGTAGAATGTAAGTTTTTAGACTTAGGCTGTTTTATTGCATGGTACATGTAACTAATATTAAAGAAGAATTTTTGTGGTTGTGAATTTAGTACTTTTATATAGTACTGTATATACTCGCTTATAAGACGACTCCAGCTGCCGACTGCACAGACCAAGATCTGCTGTCATATAATGCACTGGCAGATCAGTTTCAGTGCAGTTTGTTAGGAGTAATCAGTAGAACACAAAGCACAGACCCTTATAAATGTTGTTCTAATTTTTGCTCGACTTATAGGTGAGTATATACTGTATTGGAACTCATCATGATCTGTACTTTCTGTCCTGTACAGTGACAGAGGTCAAGATATTTACTTTATCACAGAGATGTAGATAAGAATTTGATAAATTACATATTGGCTAACTGGTTTTTGAACTAATTTGGTTTCGTAAGTTAGATAATTTAGTGACTAGTTTTGAACTGATCTGGACTTGTTGGAATTCAAGAGAGCATTTTATGTACACAGCAAAATAAAATCTTATGATAAGAGACTAACTATGCAAATGACTTTAGTGACCAAGTCTGAATCAGGGTGCATTTGATGATATGGTTCTGTTGGATTGATTGTTCTTACAGTGATCAATAACTATCATTTCAAACATGCATGGCATACCATTAGTGGCGAAGTATAAAAAGTAATTATAGGATAAACAGGTGTCAGATAAAAATGAACAGACAATACAATGGTCCCCCTCTTATACAGCCACCCCTTCTGCACCAGGAAAGTGGCCTTATAAGACGGGTGGTCTTTCCAGAGGGGGACTAAATTTTTTGTGAGAAGTATATGTAATGTACGTAGTAAGAAAGCTACATTCTTCAAAGCATTTAATATCTTCATTTAAAAGTAACATTAATTATTAAAAGGTTCTTATTGTTATAATAATTGACTTATTTCAACTGAATATGCACTATTATTCTTGGCGTAAGCGTGATATGCGAGCGGGTGTTGTCAAGGGAGCAGTCATTTTAGTTAGCAGTGTGCTAAGATCATTTACAATTTCCTAAAGTACAATATCCAAAGAAATGTCAGCCACATTACATCAAAGTAGCATAGAGGCATGGCAACATTCTCTCCACTGTGCATGTTTTAAATGCAAACAACTTCACCTTACATCACTCTCTCAAAAGTACATAATAACTGGTGAGCGCCACCTATGCTGACCCTGTTATGATCTTGACAATTATGTCCAGTTGTAATCATCAATGTTGCCAACTACAAGACATAAAACAATTTTTCTGCATTTAAACAAAATGCCATGTGTTTTTAAAGGCAGCGATCTTGTCACGTGAGTCATTAGTCACAGTCTGGTACCCTATCGTTTTTACATTTCTTTACACTAAGTAAGAGAAACCAAAATGGCTTCGATATGTACGCAGATTTGACCTAACAATAGGATTTGTAATCTTGACAATTATTTTCAGTAGTAAAAGCCACTAATTATGAAAGTGAACAAGCTCAACATCTTACTAAGGGAAGCCATAAAGGCTATCAAACCATTTTTCTGCTGACTTGTGTATTGTACATCAATACCGCCACTTCTCAGCTGTTACTGCTGTTCAATAATTGTAATCTTAACAATTATCAGAGTGACTAAACCGGACATCTCATGATAACACGCAGTAAGGCTACTCGGATTATGTGTACTTACCTTTTTGTATGGACTAAAATTTAAGTCTTTCCCGGCTTTATGGAATAAATGTGGCTTCTCATGAGGCATAAATGATATTAACCTAAGTGGTACATGTACTTTAGTCAACACTTCTTTCAGTAATGAAAACCTGACATCAGGAAACAGAAATTGGATTACTTAACACACGTTATGAATAAAATACTGGTTCTGGATACATATTACAAAATAAAATGTGGCCACTTGTGAGGGGTAAATTTTATATTTTTGCACTAATATGCTGGCCGCTGGTCGCGTTAGCGGGGTGGCCTTTCGTGAGGGGTACTTTTGAACACAAACTCGCCGGTGCCGATGGATTCTGGCCATAAGGAGCGGGTGGCCGCTGGTCAGGGGGGCTGTTAAAGAGGGGGATCACTGTATATAAAAGTATGTCATATTGACTTCGCTTTTAAGTAGGTCTTATTTCATTTGGAGCGATTATCATGTTGACTCAACTCTTAAGTAGATTTCAGTTGGAATGATTATCTTGCTAAGTTTTGAATTATTCTGTTTTAAGATAAACACTATATCTGACTTCTTTCATGAGAATTTGATTTAATAAGGTCATACATCTATCTTTAAAAAGCAAATGATTAACATATCCCCACCCAAAGTATTATTTTATAGTTTTGTGAGCATTAAATCTAATTTTTATTTTTCCTATGATTTCATTTATACATGTGTGCATTTTACATATTCAAATGAATTATGTCAAAATCACTTGGCTTTGTGTTTTTTCTTTGCTACAGGGCTTTTTCTTTACACACACCAAATGTTATGTGTGGTATTTAGAACTGTATGAAAGAATTTATATATATTATCTTCTACAAAAGAAGTTAACACAATTGATCTTATGTTTTCATTATGATGATGCTTGCTAATCTTGATTTTAGAATGCAAGACATTAACTGGTGCAAATTAATTACTTGGACTTATTTTACTGAACAAGAACAATTTGTACAACCAAAATACAGGGGTGGGTGTGGATGGTGGTGGATAAGACCAGGGAGACAGGACCAGATGGATAGTGTATTATATTATATTTCTGATGCTGTTAAACAAATGACAAAGGTAAAAAGAAATTATTTTCAGCACATAAATTATGGAGCTCCACCTTTATCTTGATTACTAATTTAGAAAATTTATAATTGCTCTTCAGGGGTATCACCTGTGGAAATGTATTTTGTACTTTGTCAACAAGATCACCATAAAAAAACAAGAAAGAAAAGAACACTAATAAGGTCAGCTTCCTTGGGGCAAATTATGTGTTCAATTAAAATAACTTTTTATTACACAAAAAGGACATGTTATAAAGATGTTAAACAGGAGTGAAAGCGTGACAAACATTTGTCAAGATATTTTTAGCATGAGGTTGAATATAACATATTTATGTCTGTCAACACAGCTGAGTCATTGTTTTTGCAAGGCCCATTGATGTCAGCCCACCATTATATTTACATTGGTTCCAACATTGTGCAGTTAGAATATGGACTACCACAGGACATAGAACATGAAAATGTTTTTAAGTTCTTATTGTTATCAGCAAATTGTAACAAATTTTATATTGAACAAGAGGCATCATTATTCAAGAATATGATAAATTTTAATCAATTATGAATAGTTCTGATTCCTGTGGTAGTTTTCCATTACCTGCTATAATTGGTTGTTTTCCATTACCTGCTATAATTAGTTGTTTTCCATTACCTGCTATAATTGGTAGTTTTCCATTATCTGCTATAATTGGTAGTTTTCCATTGCCTGCTATACTTGGTAGTTTTCCATTACCTTATAAGTAATAAGCACCTTTTCATCTAAATATTCATTGATACACACCATTTACATTGCCTGTTGATCGGAAAGCTTTATATATTACCCTGTCATTGTTTTGATGTTAACTGATTGATTTTATTTTTGCTGGTCAATAATAAACCTTTTATCAACTGTAAATAATCTTACGTATAACCTCTTCTATCTTGCTAAATAGCCTTACAGTGCTGGTGCACTGTAAAACTACAATCAATCAATCAATCCATCAATCAATCAATCAATCAATCAATCAATCATTACCATATAATATTTGGTAGTTTTCTGTTAACCTTATATATTTGGTTACAAGACAAACCCAACTACAGACAACATATACCTTGATCTGCCATCACCAACAGTTCCTATGTGTTTGTTTTACTGATTACTTCCAACAAACTGATTAGGCCAAGATCTGCCAGCACATTCTTACTTTATGTTTTATTTCACAATAAATTATTTTCATAATATTTGATTCAGTTATAAGCCAGATTCACATAAGAAGCAAAACAGGTGGACATTTTGAAAATTTTCATGAACTCATGCACTGAAATTAAAAGAAATAAATGCATACCACTTTTATTATCTGTTGTTTATATTACAGGTACATGTATTTTTCCGCAAGGTCTGACTGGTATTTGTCTGTAGACAGTGAACTTAGCTCGCTTGATGACATTATCATTGATTGTATTGTAACTGGTGGTTTTAATATAAATGTTTTTGATAAACATGTTTAAAAACAACTAAAACAGCCGTTTGTAAAACCTCATGCATAATTATGGTTTTAACCAAGTCCATGAGAATAACACAACAACGTTACCTGCATTGATCTTTTTAGCTTTGACACTAGTGAAACCACATCAGGAGTGATACCCATTTCTGCTACAGATAATTTCATGAATTGTAATTTTTTTTTTATGTTAACATGCCCAGATGTTTTCATATATAGTATATCTTAGTCTTAGAAACCTTAAAAACTCTATAAAATAAATTCCAGTCTTCTCAGATAACAGATATGTTCCATAGGATTTGGTCAAATTTTGTATCATAATTTTTAATCATGGAATAATAATAATAATGATAATAATAATACTTTATTTACAGAGGGTGACTCATTTACTCAAGTACTATTCTCTATTGAGGCCCTCTTAAGAAGAGTATCACATTGTTGATTTAATACTAAACATCAGTAATTACTGTTATCTTTCATGTAATCAACAATGTGATACTCTTCTTAAGAGGGCCTCAGTTAAGATACTCTCCACCCCATTATTCTTTAGATCATCACGTTTTAACTAATGGAGCTGTCTACATAGAGAAGAACAATCCATCCCCCATACCTTATCAATGCATCATGGCATCTTTATTCAGTAATATCCAGAAACAACATTACCCTGCTAAAGAAACAAAAAACATGAACTTGACTGAGAAAAGTGTGAAAGAGATTTTGTTTAACAAAAGTGCTAGATTTGAATACACCTGAACACAGGCATATTTATAAAAATAAAAAATAAAAGCAACAATTTGATCAAAAATATAAAAACATTTCTGTTGTTCTTCCATTAAAGATTCTGATGATGACAGCAAACAAATGTGGTTTATTCTAAAGATGACCGCAAACAAATTTGTTCTATTCCAAAGATGACAGCAGACAAATGTGACTTTAAAGATGACAGCAGACAAATATGGTCTATGATAAAAAAAAATTCTGTCAAAAAGCAAAGACACTGGTATCACATCTTTTAACTAAATGGAAAAAGTATTTTTTGGCTCTTATTGTTTTCAGTACATTTTCATTTTCTTGCTAAAAATATTCCAAAATGTATATAATATTCATTGTGTTATTTGCAGAAATTGTTGCCAAACTGGAATAAAATTATTTACCTTTTAGGGTGTATCTGCAGAGTTTTCAAGCATAATGGAAAACTTTTCTGATAAAATGCCTCTGGTATTGATAACCACCAATCTAAACACTTGAAAATATATAATGACTCTGGGTCTTAAAATAGTAAGAAAAAGTGAAACCAACAATTTAAGTAAAATCAACAAATGATTTGTTTTTCTAAGTTACAAAGTGTAAATTTTAAGAAACACATTATGGTGAACTAATCCTTAAAAGTTCTAAATGTTCTATTGCAAGTCCAAAAGTATAGAATGTTCCAAATGAATGCCAATTGTCCTGATGTACCAGTAATGCAATCCAGAATGTCTTTGAATAAATTCACAATAATTCATAAATAAGTCGAGGATCACTTTTGTAATTCCAATAACTGATGTAAATAATTCCTCTTCAGTTATATCAAAACACAACCGTAAATGATTTCAGAGACTGATTATGAGACAGGAATGAAACTGGAATGGATGCTTTGTATACAAAGACCCAGTACATCTACATTTGACTTGACCTAAGAAACAGTAGAATGTTTGGAAATTCCCTTGATGTAAGTTCATTTCTGATTTGAAAATTCCATCAAACTGTTTCGAGAATATTCTAACTCAAAGCTATGTCAGCATCTTATTATCAACTTACAATCATGGACAAGAGTTAGCTGTGCAAACAATGTTATTAACAAATGAATATTATCTTAAAGTACAATCTACAATCATGGACAAAAGTTAAGCACACAATATAGATATACATAACAATATACCTCTCTTATTTTGAGTCTTGAACACCATTAGGAACAAGTAAAATTAAAGACATCTGGAGAAAACAATGTATGCATTTCATCTGGGGGTTTTTTAAGAAAAGAAATAAATCATATCGAGGTAACAGTCAGTTAATATCTGTTCAGCCACCACTTTCCAAAGTTTTAGAGTGAATTTTTCATTTGCTGCTGTTCATTTGTTCATTTGCTGCTCTAGTTTTGTTTCACATATAATAATCTTATGTTTGTCCAATGTGGCTTTAGTTGCGTATCTTTTAAACATATACAAGAATGGCATAATATTGGGTATGGAAGCCCTTTAGCCAAACAAAGCCACTATACTGTTATTCACTTTATTCAAACATTACGAAATTAAGGGTACTGAATTGTTGATTTTGTGAATGCACATACCATATAATTACTCGCTTATAAATTGAGTGAAACTACAAACAACAAAGGTCATGATCTGCCATAGCATAATGTGTCTACAGATCAGGGTCTATGTTGTTGGTTCTACTGATTACACCTAACAGACTGCACAGACTCAGATCTGCCGGCACAGTAAGTGACGGCAGATCTGGGTTTGTGCAGTTTGTAGCTTGACTCAACTTACTGGCGAGTATATAGGGTATCTATCAAAACTGAAAAGCAAATTGCTGCAATTAATGGTAACCTAAGAGCATCAGTACTGGTGTTTCCCAAGGATCCATCCTAGGACCTATTGTTTTTTAATTATTTAATGACCTATTACTCTTAAAGAAGCTGGCATAATGATGTACATAGATGATGCTGTTATTTACTTTGCTGGCAAAAGCAAATGCTGACTAAAGTGTTGGCAAATAAGATTAGTTTTTTAGTTGGAGCTTACAAATATCAGATTGGTTGAATGCCAACGAACTATGATCAACTCAATGCTCCTTTGTTATACAAAACAGAAAAAACCTGTTTACACTAACACATCTGTTAAACTCAACAAAGAAACAGTTTCAAGAGTCAAGAAGTGTAACTAGCAAATGTTGCTTCAGACAAAAACTAAACTACTATAATTACAGAAAGCAATTGGCAAATTAAATAGATATATTGGGATTTAGGAAAATGTTTCTTTTTCATTCCAAACCAAAGATGGAAAATCTTTACACCATTTGTATTCTCCCACATATTTTGTATTGTTCTAATATTTGGTGTAGTCTGCTGAAAACTTGTATTGATAGACTTCAGAAAATACAAAATGGCACAATGAGTATAATTTTAAACTGTCATTACCTCACTCTGTTGATATGCTGAATCAGCTAAATTTTCAAAGTGTTTCAGAACAGCTTATCTACAGAAGGTGCTACTTAATGTGGATGGTTGTGCACAGCTTGGTTCACAAACACTTAACAGACCAATTTACATAAAAAATGTTCATGATTTACCAGTATACTAAATGAGTTGTAAAACTGGATGTACATATTGGTGGTGATCAGAGCAATTATTGTAAGTATTTTGGGTCCAGGGCAATAAATGATCTCCTTCTATATGTACAATCCGCTAATTTAAAATGTTTAAGTAAAAAACATGTGCAGTATATAGAATCTTATGAGTTCCATTGTAATGTTTATCTCCCATAAAAAAGGGTGCTATAATGTTTTAATTGTTCTAACCCCTTTTGGCTGTTTTATGGATAATTATTTTATGTGATATGTATTAAATGAAACAGTTTCTTAACATTTTTCTGTTTTTGTGTTTGTATCATTTATCACAAGTGTGTTAGAGGTACATATGTAGTAACTTATTGTTTCACATTAGTTTCATTTTCGTGCTGTGTCTTTTCTGTCTTTACTCCGTAAGTTGTAGTTATGCCCATTAAGTTCTTTTATTTTTTACTGTATTGTGTTTGTTTTAACTTTTATTTGTACTTGTTTTTATTGAACTTAGAAAAAAGTTGTCTTACAGTTGATAAGGTATCCAATAAAAATCTCCAATCTAAAATTTTTCTGTTGACATGTTTACATTTATTACTGTTATTCTGCTGCTAAATATTCATATCTGTATGTGGATTGATTTATCTTTCAAACATCTGAATTTTTTTCTCATGCTAGGAATGGGCAAGGCATAGGTATTACTGTTATGTTGGTCTTTGTTATCATTGGTAACAGTGTCCAAGGTATCTGAAGATTTTTTTGCATTTGGTTCCATTTCGCTGACACTGTTGTATGTACATTCATGCAACTTAATATATATATATATCCATCTTGAGAGGAAAAAGATAAATGATTTTCACCAAATAACATCAGTTCTGCATTGCAGACTTAGAGCAAACTTTGTTGATTTGTTTCATTTGGGGGCTTGAAGAAGTCTATCATTTTCATGTACCATTATGGGTATTCTTGCATTTAAAAAACTTTTGACTCATTAACCCTGCATGCAATCATTACACGTCATGAGGTTTTACCCAGCTTTCGAGCTCTGTGCCATGAAGATCATTTATGTTACACCAAATTGAGTAGCATTACAGAAAAGTCAACAGGTGTAGCTCTTTATTGATACCAAATAACCTGGACTTTCTACTCAAATTACAAAATACAGGAAAAACCAAATTTTTGAGACCCAGATGTTTACACCAAAAATGCACCAGCTGATGGAACCAGATTTTGTGTCCGGATTTTACATTTTCTGGCCTGTGATCTAAAGCAGACCAGTCGGAACTACACATGGACAGGTGAACCTTTGCATAAATTAGGATACGAAAATGACAAGTCCAGTAAGAAACAAGAAAAAAAATAGAACTCCAATTTTAACCTTTCTGTATATTTGTAAGCAAAATAGCCAATCCAAAGCAACATTTTTAACACAGCTATGCATCTGGACAAATGAAAATCACTTGGAGGCAGATGTATTTGGATGTATTCAGAATTAACCACAAAAATTTGTTTCCTACTCCCATTTCAGTCAGAAATTACAAAAATCTCCAGGGGTTAATGAGTTAAACTGTCTCTGTTTTGATGCAAACGTTGTTAGTTAAATAAGCACATCTTCGCTAGCTTATGCTTGATGATATGTTGACCCTGTCTACACCATGGTGAATCGATTAGATATTTTAGTGCATTGTCCTAGTGATATGAATTGGAGACCGATGTTGTGGCCTAGTGGTTAAAGAGTCTGCCTTGGATGTAGGAGGTCGCAGGTCTGCCTGGTGTCAGGATAATGTGACTGGGTAGGACATCATGTTACATGTTTGCAACATGATGCCCCAGTGCCAGATTCACTATAAACTGTCACACTGGAGACATCTTAGCAATATGACTGAAAATTTTTTGAAGCTACATTAAAAATCCAAATCACACACACACATGCACATGTATAGATGTCATGAGTTGTCTCTCTTAGTATGTAATGCCAACTAACCAATAGCATGACACAACGGTGCATTGTACATTGGCTGAAAATGATGGAGGCAATTGACTTGAAAAGGACTCTTTATAAGTTTAACAATGAAAGTTTAACAACATACTAGACTGAAACCAGTACAGGTGTATTTGAGGTAAAGAATGTATTTGTACAAATATGGACCAGCATGTAGAATTGCTTATTTACGAGTCCATTCTAGATGCTTGCTCCCCTTGTCTCGATCATGTAGGAACAGTGTTCAGATTTGAACTTTAATTTGATTTGATGCAGTGGAGTGCCACCACCTCCAGTGAAATTTACAGACCCGAAGTGCTGAAATATTTTATTGATCCGCCAAGGTGTAGACAGGGTTAACACATCGGAACCTTGGTTAGCAAAGATGAATAAGCAAGAATCAGTTAATATCAAATCATTACCCATTTTGGATTCTTTACATAGAGAACAGATTTCAATGCAACCTGGTATTTTTCCTTAGCAACAAGTTAAAAACAATGCTGTTGATTTTAGTGTCTGTAGTTCTATGGTCAAGGTCACTGTTGTTAAAAAAGGTTCTGGTTTTGCCTTTCATTTTTAGATGATAATTTATGTTCTAGTCAACCAAATTGACTTTAGTACATTTATTACCATTAGCCGAGAAAAGGCGCCAATTGATCTAGGTGTCAGTAGCTCTAAGGTCAAGGACACTTATAATAAAAGTAGAATTTGTCTATACATTTCATTCAACTAAGTTCTAGTGAAACAATCTCAACACTAGTTGTTACATGTGTTCCCCTTAGACAAAGGAAGAACAGTATCGTTTTTTGTTGTCAGAGTCAAGCTGACTGTTGCTAAAAATAGATTCTTCCTTTGCATTTCAGTTTTGGATAATAATGTAAGTTCTAGTAAGCAGATTTCAAAACAACTTGTTATATGTTTCACTTAGCCCCAAAAGGAACCCTTTTAATTTAAGGGAAAGTAGTTCCAGAGCGTGTATCAGTATCTGAAAATAGGTTTTGCCTGTGTGTTTCATTTTTAGATGGTAGCTTTAGGTCTTCATGGCAGAGTTCAAGGAAATTTTTTGTACATTTATTCCCTTAGGAAGAGCCTTATTGATCAAGGGGTCGCTAGTACATTTCTTCCCCTTGTTTCCAGGAAGAACCCTACTGATTAATGGGTTAGTAGCTCCCAGGTCAAAGTCCCTGTCACTGAGACAATTTTGGACATTATGTTCAGCACCACACAACACGTATGTACAAAACATTATACATATTTTTCATTTTTCTTAAGAAAGGTTTGTGTTGAGTCCAAGCTGTTTACCTTGTTGGTCAAAGTCACTGTTACTGTGAATCTTCCATTTTGTTCGATCAGATAAGTGGGCTGCCACTTTAGTCTTCCAGTTATCAGACACCACTGTTTGTACACTTGTCACGTTTGATGGGTGCATTCACCTTTAGGGTTACTACTTATCATAGAAAATATAGGTCACAGTGACCTCCTTCATGCTCAAATGTGTAAGTTTTTGCATTAAGCATTTAATTTTCTAACATTTGTATATACAGTCATAAAACTTGATGGATGCATCTGCCTTGAAAATTCACCACACCAGTAGTAAAAGTAATTCACATTGACCTACTTTTTACACATTACAGATTATGTTAAATTATTGACTACATTTCTGAATATTTGTTTGTACAGTCATGAAATATAATAAAGCCATTTATGGTTTAGGACTGATATTAACACTTATAAAACATGGGGTCACAGTGACATACTTTTCTTGTTCTTGTAACATTGCTTGGTACAGTATTTAGAATATGCTCAAGTGAAACAATTGAACCAGAATTCTTGGTTTGGGTAACTGCATTATTTAATTTTCATTTATTGAAAAGTAGGTGACAGTTAATTACTTCTTGATGGAGTGTTTGATTGACTTAAGGAGTAGAGTATATTATTCTATGTGTACTTTATTATTATTATTATTATTATAGAGGATCCAAACTTTACATGCTTTAGTATAATATCTGTTCTGTTTTACATTTGGTAAGAACTGTGGCAAAATTGACAGGTTCAGAAACATTAAAAAATGTTGATTTAATACCCTGAGTAGATTCTGTTACATAATACTAATTGGTTGTATTTTCAGAAATCTAAGAGTGGAAAAGTATGCTTTGTCAAGATTCATGCTCCATGGGAAGTACTAACGAAGTATGCCGAGTTGATGCACATGCACATGCCACTTACGGTGAGTTATCTCCCTTTGAGTAGATGCTACACTTAAATAAGGATGGAGTTCAGGCACTGAAAATTATCATTGTTTTAATACCTATTAAATTCTATGATATTTTGTTTTCCTTGACAAAGCTGTTTTGTCTTATGAAGTCATGTAGAGTCAGGGTAGATATCCAAGAAAACCTTATATGTCACTGCTGCAGATAGCTATATTTTATTCCATTTAAAACAGCTTTAATCTATTTAGGTAATGGAAATTCACATACTGCATGAGTACATTTCAAATACATTACCCAATCATGATACCTTAGGAGGACTACTACCTCGCAAATCCAGCCCTACCAAGCTAAAACTATTAGCTAAAAAGCTGAAAGTTATCCTTCCACCTCGGTGGCAGTTAGAGTGATTTCCCCTTGAAACTGGGATTGGCACCAAATCCTGTGAAATCGTTACTACTTCTGCAAGTGCCAAGTAGCACGTTCTCTACAGAGGGGCCTCACAAAATCCATACAATCAGTTTGGAAGTTTTTTTCCTCAAACAAATTGGAGGAATTTCATCTTTAAGGGAAGTATACTCTCTCTATAAATTTCCAACGTTTCTGTTCTTCCTATATCCGACAACAAAGTTTCCTAACTATGTTATTACTTTGCCATAGTTAGACACTTCGGTACCTTTGGTACACACCTGCACTGGTTGCGATGGCAGCCCCTCACATTGCTATTAATAAGTGCATGTCTGATATAGAAAACTCATTTAATATTGCTGTACAATTTCCATTGAGTCAGGATGTATACAGTGCAGTTTCTATATTGTCATAGCATCAGATTCATAGTTGTATGCATGAAACTGATTTTACCTGTATAGAATGTCACGGGGCCTTTTCCTACAGGTAGTATTGTCTCATAATGGATATTGCAGCATCTACTTCACAATTATCAATAATGATTCTTCAGCTCCTAATTTGTGTGCAGGCTTTTTTGTGTTTCAAATAGAAAACTCATTTATATTACTGTATAGCTTTTACTGTGGTCAGATAAGCACAGGTAAGTTTTATACCACGGTTTACTCAATAGTATCCAGCAATGCATGATGTTACTATAAGCAACACTTTATTGATTTTACCTGTATACGCAGTCAAAAATTGGCCTGCTTAGGGGTAAGTTTCTACTATAATTGATTATTTGCCTTCTACTTCATACATGTAGTTACCATACATGACACTTAAGTGATTTTACCTGCATAGGCAGTCAAAATTAACCTTCCTACAGTTTACTTGTTACTAGAATTGATTATTTAGCATCCACTTTGTAAATATTGATAGTGTTACTTTAATTCTCTACTTGTACAGCCACATGTACCCTTTTCAGGTATTTGTCATTGTTGGTAATTCTGCACAGACACTCTTAAGTTCATAAAGCAGGTCAGTCACTGCACCATTTTGTCTGACAACCATTAAGCATTTGTAGTTTTCTCAAGTTGTTGTTCCTTGAATACGTGTCAGACTTGCATGTTATGGACAGAAATCAATGTGCTGCATGTTTTGGGTACTAAGGAGAAGGCGCAGAAGCATAGCTTGAGGTATGAAAACATCAGCATGCACACAAGGGTTCAAAACTATATCATTTAATGGGGAGCGAGGTGGAGAGCAACAACAGCCTCAGATACAGTTTCGCATATCAGAATTGCAGACCGGCAGTGTGGATCAATATTCAGTACCCAGTCTCAGCCTCATGAACTGGACCATATCATGCCAGCCAAGATGGCCATGTTCCTTCACGAATGGACTGAACCATATAACTCTGATCACATGGTCCATGACTGTAATCGATCATACAGTATCAGACACCAGAATATGAACCTGTCCAGTTCCATGACTTGCATAGTGCTGCTAAACACTTGCTGTGTATGATGCCCAGTTTAGTGCTGCAATACCCAAGAACCCACTTCATGAAACCAGTTATACAGCAAGTCTTTCACTCCAGTCATACTTGACGTTTCACAGGATTTGGTGCCAATCTCAATACCAAATAAAGATCACTCTAACACCATCTAGGTGGACAGAGCATTCAGAAAAGACTTAAAAATAGTTGGGTTTTTAATTCTTCAGTCATGTTTCTCTGGCAAAGATACATTTATTCCATCTCTCACAGTCCAAGCAGAAGTGGAGGAATTTGCAAGGCAACCAACACAAGGTCACAAGGATGTCCCCAAGAACATATGACACTGGGAAGCAGTCCTACCAAATTTACAACTGTCAAAAGCCAGTTCTCCTGACCTAAGTAGAAGAATCAAATGGAGATTGATCATTTTTGCCAGCATTCCACAAGATTACCCTATCTTAAATGACATACATCCAAGGCTCCCTTGTCAGAAATACAAGTAGGGGTAATGCTCCAATCTTTCGACAAGATGGATCAGTATCACTTATGAAGCTCCCTGTTTTCATTGATTAGAATAGGCTACCATTCATGGATAATCAGATATTAGTAATAATTCCTGTCTATTCTGGACACTTCATCACAAGGTCATCAAAAGGATCCAGTGCGAGCTCTGAAGTGATATTTCAGGAAGACCAAGCTGTTGCGTTGTGGAAGATTGTGCCAAATTTTGCCATCAAAAGAAGGGAAGGACAATATATGAACATGGACACTTTAGTCCTGAATAAAGTGGGACATATTGGACTAAACCCACACCAATGAATTTGCTTTGCATATCAGCTCATGAAATTACGACAGTTGCCACAAGCATTGCATATGAGCGAAATTGTTCTCTAACTGTAATTATCCATACTATGGGATGGAGATCCAGGTACATTTCTCCAATTTTATTAGAGATCTTTCATTCTAAGAAGCTCAGTTAGGCCTGGAGTAACCTTTACCTTTCAGGGTTGTTTGACAGCTGCATACGATGCAGCTTCATGACTTATGCTAAATTTGCAGGAGGGAAAGTTTTTTTCTTTTTGAAGCTGCTCCTTGATATGTGGAGTCTGTTTTCTGGTCAGATACCTTAGGGGACTTGAGATGGTCCCTTCCACTATAAGGGGATGTATCTCCCTGCACCTCTTACCTATTCTCCTAAGGTATTATGATTAGGTAACATATTTGAAGAAGAAATCAATTTCTTTTGGTAGTAAAATATGTTTCTTTGATAATTCTTACCCAGTCGTGGGGCCCCGAGTGGCCGAGTGGTCTAAAGCACTCACCATTATGGATCACTGCCATCTCACCTCTGTCTGCGTGAGTTCGAGTCTCAAGCTCGGCTGACGTGGGCACGTGAGAAAGCCTGCCAATAGCTTCTCGCGGGTTGGTGGCTCTTCCCGGGGTTTTCCAGGGTTCTTCCTCCACCAATTATACTGGCCGCTATGTATAGTCTATCTTGTGCTGAAAAATGGCATTAAACCCCACAACAACAACAAGAACAACGACCCAGTCATAATACACATACACAATCCCGGCATCCCTGTAGTAACATCCTTCTACCTTCAACTCCATTTGTACTTGACAATTTCACAGGAGTTGGTATCAATCCCGGTACCAAGGGGAGGTCACTCTAACAGCCACTAGGTGGGCAAAGCATTCAGGAAAGATTTTAAAAAATCATTTGGGTTTTAAGTCTTCAATCATGTTCCTCTGGAAAACACGTACACATAGTGATCTACATATGAAACCTATGACATCTATGAAATAAAGTTCTAATGCAATATAATGTGGTAATTGGGGCCAGTAACCGCTGACTATGTCATTGCAAGACTGGTCTAGATGTTTTGAAAAGGATATACTGATATAACACTGAACTTCCTATTCTTTTCTTTCAAACCATATTATCATACATTTGTTTAATTTTTTGGTCATGGGGTCCATTGTGGTACTGTGTTATATCTGAAATCATGTTTTAACAAAGTGGTTTATAACAAGGGAGAAATGCATCATCTTATAGAGCCATGTCATAACTAATTGAATGTGCCAATATTTTTAGATAAATTTTTACAGCAAATGAAAATGTTACAGTACAGCTCAAGCGATTTTTAGGAACCCATTGTGTTGTGGGGGGGGACTTAATCCTTTCCACTATTGCTCCGTTTAATACTCCATGATGGAGTAATAAATACCTTCAAATCACCACCATGCCTAGGCTAGCATGCCGACAGCATCTCCACTTTGGAGTGGTTGATCGACTTTACTGATTGACATTTGAACAGCCAATGAATGAAGACCAGTCATGGAAAGACCAAGACTTCCTGAGTGATTTACAATCAAATACCATTTCAGCAATCAGTAATCATTATTTCAATCACATATATAGACAGTAGATATTAATTTCAAAAGTTGTGTATATCTAGTATATTTAAAAAATTTTGATCGACTTCTTTTGCAAGTTAACTCTTTATTGAAAACAATCTGAACAAACTTACGCACTGACTTGACTAGAGGTAGTATAAAAAGGACACTATCCCATTCCTTGATTTACTTAAAACAAATTTATCTCGTGATGAATGAAAGAATAAAAATACCCTCATTAGAAAGAACAATTTAGCCCATAAAATTTAATTCCTAGTCCCTTATAGTACACATGCAGTCAGAATTGAACTAGTTAATAGCTGCTTGCATGTATATTCAACCTCGTAACTGGTAATTACTGTTTAAGGACTAAACACGTGGTTCGTATTTAAGTGTAAATTCAGTGTCTTCTTTATTTTGTTTTTTTTTAAAATAGAAGTGGCATTTATCCGGAATTTGATTGTCCATACCTCAGAGGAGTACTTTTCATGTTTAAACAGTAGATAAATTTATATTGTTCAAAAGAAGCTCAACAAAGTCTCATCAAGTCAGTGCATAAGTTGTTCAGATTTCTTTGAATAAAGTAAAAGCTTAAACTTGTCGATCAGTCTTTTCTAAATGAAAATGTACAGTAGTATTAGTAGTTTTCTAGGCATTGTGAATATGTTAATATTATCTAAAATTTGATTTGGCATTATACCTATTACATATTCTTCATTAGAACTAGGAAATGTATATAATCATCAGGTCATGATGTAGATAAATTGGCTCCTCTCCGTAAACTTCTATAGAGCATGCTTGCAGTAAACCACACCCATTTAAAGAAAAAATGTGGCTTATCTTCACACTGTTTTTTTTTTTTCTTCAGAAAAATGATATTAAAATTGACTTCACCAGTTGCTTGAGCATGTGTCCTACACCCTTTGACCTGGACAAGGACATCATGAAGCAAGACGACGACTACTTCACAGCACCCTTCAGCCGCATGAGAATGCATCAGTATGTAATATGGTTCCTACACTACCTACTGGAGTTACTCACTTGTTGGACAAGTCCAACTGCAAACAACCTAGACTCTGATTTGCCATCACACAATGCACTGGCGTATCATGGTCTATCTTTGTTCTGCTGATTACTCCTAACAAACTGCATAGACCCAGATTTGCCAGCACATTATGTATGGCAGATCTGAGTCTGTGCAGTTTTCAGCTGAATTTGACTTTTCAGGAAGTATTTTCTCATAGAAAAAAAATCCCCAAACTATACATGTGCTTTGATCCAGAATAATGTTTACCATCGTATTTTAATTGTGAAATTGGGCAACAGTTATGATGAGAGCCAGAACATTTATGGTCAAGCCCACATTAAAATGAAGTGAGACATAACAGTAATTTTTAATGTCATTGTTGTTAAAAGTTAAGGTTAATATTAGAAGTTTTTCAGCAATACTTCAATCTTGGGCTTGACATGGAATCCCAGAACTTCTGGCCATTATATATTTATTTATAGCACACTTTAGTACACTTTAGATCCTTCTCTATCTCTTGCAAATCATCAGATTCATATGTACCATCATGCAGACGGTTCTAATTTGGATTTCATTCATAGGTGCACATTCATTGGTGTCAAAAACATGTTGAGTTGGGATGATGCTGCTGATTCATTTAACAAAATGCCCATTGACAAAAGATGAAAAAAGACTTCATGAAATCAGCAAAAACATACAGAGTTCTTTATATATGTTATAATTGAAAAAGATATTAAAAAATGCACAAAAATTCATCATCTCTAGTGTATCCTGAAAAGTTGAGAGCAGAATTCACCATATAATGGCTTCTAAGATTTTTTAAATGCTTAGCAAAAGCATTAAATGAACAAGATCCCCAACTTGCCAATTAACTCGTTAACCCCTGGCGCTTTGTTTGCATGTCAGGAGGTAGTAGCCTACTTATGAGCTCTGTAGCATCAAGGTCATTTAAGATACACTAAATTGAGTGGTATTATAGAAAGGTAGACTGATGTTGCTCTTCATTGACACCAAATAATCTGAACGTTTGTGTTGCACTACAAAATACAGAGGGTAAAACGTTATTTTTTTAACCTGATTTTTTTCACTGAAAATTCGCCCATGGTCGGAATCCGATTTTGTGTCTGGATTTTAGACTTTTTGGTCTCAGATTGAAGGCAGACTGATCTGAACTGCACACAGACAGGTGAACCGTTGCAAAACGTAGGATAAGATGGGCATTTCGAATAAAGAGTGGCCTGGATTCAAAAATGATGGACCCGTTAAGCAAAATAGAAAACTCCAACTTTTACCCTTCTGCTTATTATGCACAAGTGAAATAGCAATGAAAAATGATGTTTTTAACACAATTAGACATTATGTTAACCGGAAATCTATGGAAGTCAATGTATTGGGATGTATTCAGAAATAGCCCCTAAAATATTCCTACTCGCATTTCATGTGAAAACAACAAAAACCTCCAGGTGTTAATGAGTTAAGATCATGCTTACAACTCCTTTTTTATTGCTACACATTCAGCTTAGGTCACAAATTTACATTGTACCATAATATAGTGCTAGGATTTGTTTGTATCGCAGTAAAAATGGAATTATTTCATAATGAAACCAGTATGTAATTTTAAAATGTTAATAAAATATTGTAAAATCTGGATATTAAGCATCTGCAGGGAAATAAGTTTAGATGAAAAAAAGTGTAAATGCACCTTTCAGTATTTAATAATATGTGTACATGGGCTTAAACAATCTTTCAAGGAGAAATAAGTGCATCTTAATACATGCATACAACGAAAATTAAGATTACATATTTGTTCATTTGACAGATGACTCCTAATTAAGTGACAGATATGTTCATTTACATCATTGAACAGATCATTCCTAATTAAGTGATAAACATGGTCAGTTATTTACTTGATTTAAATTCAGACTTGATCAACCAGACTGAGTGCTAGTTTGCTGTTCAGGCAGGTAGTGAAATTGTACAGATAGTTTATATTAGTACATTTTGCAATCAATCAGCGCATTTTTAAAAATAGCATGTGACCTCCAGTGATTCAAAAATTTTTTTTTACCTCCACTGATCTTAAAAATAAGTACACATAACTTCCACAGATTTGCCAATATTATGTACACATAACTTCCACTGACTAAAAAAAAACAACAAATCCACACAATCTCATGTAACAAGATGGAAACTAAATGGACACAGATTAAGTAAAAACACCGAACACAATCTATATGAATGAGATATTGATGATAATGAAGTATCAGAGTCTCTCTTAACCCTGCAACTTATAGTAATTTTAAAAAATGCAAACAAGAACACTCAGTTAAGACTTTAAATTGGAACAGGATATGTATTGTGTCTTACACAACATGAGATCAACTGAAAACATGGAGTTCAAAACTCCCATTCATATAATACAGTAATTCACAAGATTATATGATACTGACATTGTCATGTACAACTTGTGTGTATTTTATTCATGATAATGTGAACATGCTTTTAATTAAAAGGTGTGTGTGGTTCATTAACTAAATGCAATGTCACAACTTCAGATTGACAATTCAAGATTCCAAATACTCAGTTCAAAATTCACTTCCTTTAAACAAAATTGTTCTATTTCTGCTCCACTCTCCGATCACACTGCCATATTGCTCTGTTGTCAACTATGTTGCTTTGCTGCTGAATATGTTGCTTTGTTGCTATGTTTTTCTGTTCCCAACCATGTTTCCTTTACACCAATGATGTTGTCAGTTATGTATTCAGCTAAATTGTCATCTATGTTAAATATGTGGCTGTGCTGCCAACCATGTGTCAGCTAAAAATAAACCAAACTGGCAAATGTACTCTGTAGAATAAGTTTCTATACTGGATTATTAAACTGATAATACATCTGATAAATCATAACATAATATAATAGAAATACTTATAGCAAAAAGCCTTTTAACTACACATTGCATTTAAATCACTGCTTCAAACAGTAAGCTGACTATTCTACATAATATCCAGTAAGCTGACTGTTCTACATAATATCCAATAAGCTGACTGTTCTGCATAATATCCAATAAGCTGACTGTTCTACATAATATCCAGTAAGCTGACTGTTCTACATAATATCCAATAAGCTGACTGTTCTGCATAATATCCAATAAGCTGACTGTTCTACATAATATCCAGTAAGCTGACTGTTCTACATAATATCCAGTAAGCTGACTGTTCTACATAATATCCAGTAAGCTGACTGTTCTACATAATATCCAGTAAGCTGACTGTTCTACATAATATCCAGTAAGCTGACTGTTCTACATAATATCCAGTAAGCTGACTGTTCTACATAATATCCAGTAAGCTGACTATTCTACATAATATCTTCAGTATTGTATAATTTACCACAAGTCTGTCTACGGAGAATAAAAGCTGAAATAGTAAATTCATGTGACACACTTTGGATGCATAATAGTTAGAAATAGAATTTGGTAATATTTTAACAAGAGCTCATGCTCACCTCAATGGCTGTATGGCCATGGGGGAGACACACACACAAGGCCAGTAACTTATAGCTAAAGGTTGAAGGTGTGCCCACAAGTATAATGGCCGTAGAAAAGGGTCTGTAAAGTAGACACTGCCTGACAAGATCTCTAAGTCATTGTGCCAGTATATAGAATATATATCCTTTAAATGTTACAAAAAGTACAAGACCCAAGGGTAAAGTACACATGCACATCATGAAATATGAGTGTGAACAAATCTTCAACAAGATGCAGCTATTACTCTATATTTTGTTTAGTCAAGGTGAGAATAAAACAACACTAGGTGACACTGTACATGTCCACATAGTTCTAACACAACATCAAGTTATTTTTGCATAATTCCATGACACCACCACTGATTTAAAATATAAGCACATAACTTCCTCCAATTAAAAGTAGGTACATTTAACCTCCACTGATTAAAATAACAAGCACATTAACCTCTACTTATTTAAAAACTAAGCATGCATAACCTGCACCAATTTTAAAAGATAAGCACACATAACCTCCATTGATTTTAAAAGGTATGCATGGATAACCTTCACTGATTTAAAAAATATGCACATGTAACCTACTCGGATTATAAAAAAGTGTATGCATAAATAAGAAAGAATAACTTTGACTGACTTAGAAAAGCATACACAAAACCTCCACTGATTTAAAAAATATGCACACATGACTGCCACTGTTTTAAAAAATATGCACATACAACCTCCACTGATATAAAAAATATGCACACATAACCTCTGCTGATTTTACATAACCTCTACTGATTTAAAAAAATATGTATATATGTTTATATTCAGATTATACAGTAATTTATTTTTATATACATAATTTTGTATTAACTTTTTATGATTGGTTGCTTTGTAAGACATGCAAGGTGCCCTGAGGTGGTATTTAACCATACTTTTTTTGCCTTCCTTGGTGCTCTGTTTTTCAGTACTACCTGGAACTCTGGTTTTGATGTCTGTAGAATATCTTCGCAATTTATGAATTATGATATTATATTATTATAATGTGTGATTTCAGTTCTTTATAAATTGTTTATTATAAAAAGTTTATACTGAAAACAAGTTATCACTGTATAGATTGTCATGAACTTATATCGTAATTGGCATTTTGTTGACATTTCAATTGTCAGTCATATGTTGGTAACACCTCCATGCATCTGTTAATAATTTACAGGAATATGAACATATTTAAATGAAATGAGTACATTTTCGTATTGATTTGGTCATTGAATGAAGGCACTTGAAAAAAATGTGCTGCATTAAATCTTGAGTAGTTGAAACATTGTAGGCTTCCATGGTATTTGTTTGCCATCTGTAGACAGTGCCCTGTTAGTAATGTACATGTCATATGTATTTTTGTCAGAACTGTATGCATTAGTTAATAGTATAATTAATGCAGAACTCAGATAAATCTAACAGTTAAAAGACATTCCAATTACTATATGTACTCCCTTGTGAGTCGAGTTGAACTGCAAAGATAGTATATACCCACATTGTCTATTGCATAATGCACTAACAGATCAAGGTCTGTGTATTTTTGTTTTGCTGATTACACTTAACAAACTATACAGACCCAGATGCAGTTTGCAGTTGACTCGACTTATAAGCAAGTATACATGATACTATGGGGGAGGTTTTGGAAGTTATAATTCTTGTGATTCTCTTGATCACTAAATTATCCATTATATCAGAAAAAACATAGTGATGTTTTGTTTTAATTATAGAGGACCAATAAGTAATACTTGTCCCTCTATATATTTGACTTTCATGCTCCTTTATACTGAGAGGTTCTTGTCAGCTTTGCATTTTTTATACAATTTAAACAAAGATTAAAATGTGACTGGATCATTATATGATTGTGTCCACAAGGATATTTATAAGTTATTGCTATATGTACTGCCTAATATCTGGGGTGGTCAACTTGTATTTGCATGTGGCCAACAAGTCTATCCAAGATAAAAGACAGTACACATGCAATAAACTTTTTATTATGTACTCTGATTTTTAATTCGTATAGCTACTGGACTTTTAATACAAGAAATATTTTTAAAAAATAGATAAACATGTTCTTTTTTTGTGTCTTTTTGTCCTGAATTTCATTCATTGCATGCAAGTTGGAAGACATCATAATATTAAATATTTGATGACGTCATAATAAAGAGATGCCAGCCATTGCAGAATTATTACGACTGTTCAGTGAAAATACTGCATTCTGAACTATATTGACAAAATCCTGGTAAATTAGCGGGAGTGGTATTTTCAACAGGACTTTTGTCGGGATAAAACGATTTCAGCACCAATATGACAGACTGGTACCTAGAATATAATTTGTCAATATTTTTAAAAGATTATACATTAGAAGAAACCAGCCAACTGGACTATAAAAGGTGAAAAATGTCAGCAAATATTTAGATAAATCATGAGGAAAACTAATGTTTTTTGGGTTCTTAATTTTAATTGTTGCTGACTGTGCACAGGTATGTATTGTCGTATAGGAGTATGATTGTAAAAAGTTTGTCACTTTTAATGAATGCATAATCCATTCTGGATATGCAGCCTAGATACTGAAAAATGGATACTGGTATTCCCAATAGGCATGCTTACATGTTGGCATCTCCAAAGTATGTCATGACACGCATCATGATGTATACTGCTTGACATGTATGGAATAGTTTAGTTGCCTCTTGTATTAAATGTATAGGACAAAATTAGAGCATTTACTGCTATTAAAATAATAAAATAGGATCCCTGACTGTGCTCGTCTTATAAAAGGAATCCCCTTATATTCGAGATATTTTACAGAGAGGGTTACAGAGAGGGAGTACTGTACTATATATCCTTGTGTATAAGGGACATTACCTGTAATCTCTTTAGACCCAGATCTATTTTATAGTACACCAGCAGATTAGGGTCAATGATATTTACCTAAATTATAAAATGACAAGCACTGACCCTAATCTAGTGATACATTATGTAGCATCAGATCAGATCTTGTGGGGGCCCCGAGTGGCCGATGGTCTAAAGCGCTCTTCGTTACGGATCACTGCCATCTCACCTCTGTCTGCGTGGGTTCGAGTCTAGGATTCGGCGAATGTGGATATGTGAGAAAGCTTGCCAGTAGCTTCTCGTGGGTCGGTGGTTCTTTCCGGGAATTTCCTGGTTTCTTCCTCCACCATTAATACTGGCCGCCATGTATAGCCTATCGTGTGCTGAAAAATGGCGTTAAGCCCCACAACAACAACAACATCAGATCTTGTGTTTGTGAGACTCAGTTCGATTGATCATTTGGATTCAGATTTTGTTAGCTTAAAGTAAATGACCTAATTGAAAGAGAGATTTCGAAGTTATGAAACAGGTGTCTGTTAAATATGTATGTTTGCTTTGAAACAATTTTTTAACAAAACTTTTGACAATGGTAATTTTTAGTTTGAGTGCATGCAGAAGTTGGAGTTCCATGAATATGAGGCCAAACCACTCCTTCATGAAACTTTACTTGGCCTTGAATCTCACTCAGAAGAATATTTTGATCAATCAAAATGCTACATTTTATTCTGACCAATCAAATGCTGCATTTTCTTGATTTTGAGTAAGATCTATAAGTATGGAGTCAGATTTATTACTCCATATTAGAGTAAAGTTTTATGATGGATTGCATGGATTCCTGCTGCAGACAAAAAATGGGTTTGATACAGATAAATACAATATATCACTTGTGTAGCACTTTGTATCCCTGATAACCATTCTCTAATTAGAAAAATACTGAAATAAGCACACTAATAGGGATACTTTGTTATGTATTTCTTCACATTTTAAAGAAAAAAATTCAGATTTGATTCGGTCTTGGATTATCTCATTAGTTTTTCCCAAAAACAAGTGCAGGAAAAAAGTTTTTATTCATTCCAATTTGGATAGGTCTTATATTTGATGAAGTTGTCATTATTTACAAAGATATACACCTGGAAGGCAGTGTGTTTACTTTGCAGCTCAACAGAAGTAGGTTCTGTCTTCCATTTGGATCAAAGTAGTGCTGTAGCATACAGCCAATTGTGAAAATGACAAATCTGGGTCTAAGTCATGCTGTAACATACAACTAATTGTGAAAATGACAGATCAAGGTCTACGTCATGCTGTAATGTACAGCTAATTATGAAAATGACAGATTGTGGTCTAAATAGTGCTGTAAAATACAGCTAATTTTGAAAATGACATGGGTCTGAGTAGTGCTGTAACATTAAGGTAATTGCAAAAGTGATAGATCTGGGTCTATGTCATGCTGTAACATACAGCTAATTGTGAAAATGACAGGTCTGGGTCTAAATCATGCTGTAACATACAGATAATTGTGACAATGTCTATATTTTCCCATTATCCGAGTTTTAGTACAGGTATCATACTCTGCAATGCTGGAGTGCTGTTATCAGATGCTTGGTTTTGTATCCTAATTTTTACAGCACACTTTGCAGGCAAGGCTGCATTCCAGAGAAACCTAAGTTTGCCAACAGAGAAAGCACATCTTGCCATGAAGTAGGAAATATCTCTTATCATATCTGTTAATTTTGAGACTAACATACAGGGAGATTAGAAACTCCCAACTTATCTCCAAAATATCACCCATTCCATACTTTGATGTAAATGAGGTTCCCATTGCACTGTAAGATCAGGAGGCAGATGTATTGAAGGGGTCAAAGTTCATTCATTGTATATATTTTTTGTAAACCATGTATTTCATCTGTTATTTGTAACAAACACTTTATAGATATCCTTTGATTGTCAAACGATATGTTATTGCTTTAGTATATTCTTTTCGACATTTAAGCAAAGTCAAAAAATGAGAGTCAAAGGTTAAAGTTACATTTAGTACATTTACAAATGCATTACTACATATTTCAACTTCATAATTTATTTCTTTGACCCATTTGTGTACTTTAAAGATCATTTATGGAGAAAGTCTTCAAAATGGTAATTTTTTGTGCTTTTTGTAAAACATTATATGTAGATTAAAATTGTTAAAATGCGGTAAAATTGACTACAAATGAATTTCCAATATTTACCATTGCAGTTAATAAATTATTAGGAAGGAGATGACAAGCTACTAATCAAAACATTTATTAATTGCACTGCCATTTCAAGTAAAATGATAGATTTTGTGCAGTAAATGGTCGCAAATTTTTTGATGAAAACGAGAAAATGTGCAGTTGTTTTCCTTTATTTAATTTCAAAATAAAGATAGGCACAGATAATTGAAATCCACAGATTATAAGTTGTCAGATTATACTGTATGAAACAAAGAACTATTATAAAGAGATTTCTGAGTACACCTTCAATTCAGATTTTTTTCCAGTCATATTACAAAATGGTCAGATAATTACAGATCATGCTAACCGTTGAAAAAGGATTTAGACAAATCATTTAGGCAATTATCAAAGGGAAAATGAGAGCACAAGAGATTGAGCAAACAAAAAAGGGAGAGAGAAAATGACTATTGTAAAATGTGACCCCATTTAATTTGATACATAAATTAAAAACTTCATTCAGCCATAAGTTTGCTTTATGGATTATGTTGTAGAAATAAGAGCAACAGATATTTCGCAGAACATGCAGACTTTACTAAATATGTTAGAATATAAGGCTTACATATAGAGGTTTTTTTATGTACAATTGCAAAGAACCAAGTTTAATTGTTAGAAGAGTTATTGTCGATAATTTGGAATGACGCCAGAAGTCTTGTGTAGTTATTTTCTCAGGATGGCTTATGTAATATAAAAGTTAGAAATTATGCACTTCTGCATTTGAATGCATGTGATATTTTAATTATTTCAAATAATCAACATTATTTGTTCTTTTTTTTTTTTGTTCTCATGATATATTGGTGACCATATTGACTGCAGGTGTAGCATTAGTCATTTCAGTTTCTTAAATTTCCACAGGATTACTGTTCATTTCATAACCTATTGCCGATTCTATTCACTATGATCGCAATGTTAGGAAGTCTTTGTTCAAGAGATACATCAATTCTGCATCTCAGGGGAGGTAATACTTGTCATCTCATCTACTCTTAAATGCATTTATTTATGAACTGTGTGCTGTAGAAATTTATGATAATAGTGAATATGCATTTTTCACATAAGGAAGATTAAAGAAAGTTTAAAAAGAAACCTCCATACAAGACCTTTCAAACCGAAAGTCAAGAAGAACTTAAGAGTAGCAAAAGTAGATATTATCACTGATGTCATTTATGTCACTATTATAAATTTACTAACAGATATATCATTTTGAATATAAAATAATTTATATTTCTTTTGGGGACACACTTTAGCAAAATATTACATTAAAATTTAAAATTGGAAAGATAGAAAATATAAATTCTGACAAAACACAGTTATAGCTAACATCATTCTGCCAATGAGGTAAGCACAACTAACTTTTATAGCTTATTGGAAAATTTGCCAGTTTTATGCCTTTGATCTTACTGCTCCTGGAAACCTCATTCATTGCTCTAGATAAGCAGTACATTTGCATATTTTATGCAAATTGACTAAATATGCATAATGAAATTTGAAACTCATTCACATTATGCCAGACAATTTCATTGTAAGCATTTAATCAAAAGCTGGTGGTGTATTGCTTCATCCATAAGCACATGTTTTATTATGGTGCATTCAATCATCATAAGTCACACAGTTAAGACAAGTTACGGATGTTTTATGCATGTCTGAAATGATACTTCTTCATGACTGTAAGAATGCTCTGACAGTAGAGCCATATAATCAAGTGCATCCTGAATTAGTCTTAGTAAGCCATTTACACAAAGGCATGATGAGATTCTTGATGATTAAGAGTCATTCGGGTAATAAATATTTGTGTTTTGTGGTGTTTACAAAATACCCCTAAATATTTTTTAAATACCCAGATTCAATAAATGTTTATCTAGAGCTCCCATCATTTGCATATCAAAAGAGAGTGGGTGATATATGGTAACATTCTGGAGTTTCCCACCTCTGTTTTATATCCTATCCCTTGTTAATCACTACTTCGTACTCATCATTACCAAATGCTTCTATTTGTACTTATCATTTCTGAAACTAATGATTAATACCTTTTTTCTTCCCTTTTCATTCCTTGTAAATGTTTTATACCTGTTCCAAAATTGACAGTACATGTGTAGATTTAGTTCGGAGCTGGGAGCATAAGCAGCTTCATGCATTTTTTGGAACATTCTTATTATATCAGAATTATTTATAACACAGTTTATAAACTAATTTTTTACCACAGATGTAGATATGCTAGCTTAATAAACCACATGGATTGAAGTCTGTGTTCAGTGCAAGTGAGTCTAGTTAAAGCTAATTTTCCATGAAAATAATTAATACAGTGGTCCCCCTCTAATACGGCCACCCCTTCTGCACCAGGAAAGTGGCCTTATAAGACAGGTGGCCTTTCCAGAGGGGGACTATATTTTTTGTGAGAAATATATGTAATGTACGTAGTAAGAAAGCTACATACTTCAAAGCATTTAATATCTTCATTTAATATCTTCGTTTAAAAGTAACATTAATTATTAAAAGGTTCTTCTTGTTATAATAATAGACTCATTTCAACTGAATATACATTAATAGTTCTTATTCTTGGTGTAAGCGTGATATGCGAGCGGGTGTTGTTGTTATGCACATTGCAAAATCATTCAAAAACGTCATTTAAATCTTGGTACATACTTAATTCTCTTTCCATTTGCTCCATTTTCCCACTGCTGCTGAATAACCTCCTTATCTGTTACGACGTTGTTTATTCGAGTCTTTTCAACATAAAATTGTTTTATTCGAGTCTTTTCTACATAAAATTGTTCGGCAAGTCCCCCTCCCCACCTCACCTAATGTCGTCGAGTAGAATAACCAACTTTCTTCTAAAATAATACGTCTCCGTTTACGCGATGACATGTTAATGTTTGGTAATGATTTATTCTGATGTTACTAACTGTATGCGATTTAATTATGCAGATGAAACTTTTGTAGAGTGGACAAAATGCCTTCTTCGTGAAAGAAGCGATAAATGTCTTGTCATGTGATTTTTCGGTCTTTGTCTGGTACCCTGTTTTGTTCAAGGTTAATTTCTGTGTGCGTGTGCTAATGCACAAAATCTATTTTTAGCCTATGCTGACCCCGTTATGATCTTGACAATTACGTCCAGTTGTAATCATCAAAGAGAAGAACTCGACAGATGTGTCAAGCCCAAAACTCTATCATAACATTGTTGGGCCCATTTCCTGTAAATGTCGGCATTTATAGACAATGATATAATATTAATCTTAGTGCTACATGTACTTTAATCAACACTTCTTTCAGTAACTGAAACTTGACATTGGGAGACATGTATCAACGATAGAGATAATCTGATTACTTACTTTATGTCACGATATGAATTAATTATTGGTTCTGGATACATTTGAAATAAAAAGTGGCCGCTTGTGAGGGGAACATTTTACATTTTTTGTACTAATATGCTGGCCACTGGTCACATTAGAGGGGTGGCCGTTCTTGAGCGGTACTTCTGAATACAAACTCGTTGGTGCCAAGGAATTCTGGCCATAAGAAGCAGGTGGCCGCTGGTCAGGGGGGTCATTCAAGAGGGGGACTACTGTATAGGAAATGAAGTATAGAAATGTTCTACCTCAGAGACTTTACTTATGAGATGACCTTAGAGAAAATTTGTGAAGATGTAAGTTGATAAGCTGTGCAACCAGCCTCCAATAATTACTTTGACATTTTTATGAGAAGAAAATTTGGAAGTATAGTGATCTAAAAAACCATAATTTGGTTGAGCAACAGTAAAGAACAAAATGTATTGTGAGGATAAATTTCAGTTTAGACATGTATTCAATAAATTTACCTAGTCTTCATATAATGTACATAGAGTCTGGATATTATGTGAAGATTTTATATTACAAAATCTTGATAAATGACTTGCATGAGATCATGCACTTGAGTTTTGTCTTTGTCTTGGAGCACCTTGTTCAGTTTGTCAGACCAAGCACTTGACTTTAATATGTCTTTACCATTTGGGACATCCCACTTTAACAACAGAGAAGAATGAAAATAATATTGATCATGGTGGGAAAAATATATATTGAAAAAATAATATTGAATTTATTGAATATTAGTTCATGTCTAAAATTTATTTTGATGAATTGCAGAATTTTTGATGTGATTTAAAGCCAGTAATAATTCCATGACTCCATATAGAATAAAGTTGAGATGTTTTGGAAAATGTAATAAAAGTCTATATTCATCCTAATATTCATGGAAACAATAACACATTTGGTATACAGGTCATGACATGCAGTCCTTGCAATATATTATTATTATTATTATTATTATTATTATATGACAGATGTTAATTGTAACTGCATTTTTGATGGGTAGATATTTTTTATATCATGTCCACCTTTAAGAGGAACAAAGGGGATGTTTTATTTCTTTCTTATAATATGCATACAGTAAAGTTTAAATGAGTAGTCTTCTCTTATCCATATTCCATTGGGCCAAATAACTAAGGAAGCTTTGTGAATGTTAAATTCTCAAGATTTTTCCCATTCTGAATTGTCAAATATTGATTTATTGATTTGCATTCTGACATAGTTTAAAATGATAATGTATACTGTTATAATCTTTATATGTCTGGCAGGTTCTTTCAAATGTATGAAAAAATTGTGAAAATTAAAAAATTAAGTTACTTGCATTGCATTATTTCCTAAGTAAAAGTTAGTTTCCATCACTGAACCTAAACCGTTCTTGATATATTGACTTGCTTTGTAATTTAGTTAATTAGATGTGAGTGTCGCATATACCTCAGTTTGGGTGTCATTTAATACTGAGCTAGCATTTGCTTGCTTGTACATATTAGCTTTTTTATTATGGATGATGTAAAATAATGATACTGTAGATCTGAATCTGAATAATAAAATAAAAATAATTATCTTAGGAAACTATGTGTACATGGGCCTTCCTGTAGTTTTATTGTGAAAATAAGTTTACATGTTGAGTGTACTGTTTTCCACCCTTTGAGATGGACGTATTTTGACATGAACTGCAAAGTGTATTATGATGTAATACTCAATAAAATCTTGAACTTTTTGAGGGAATGTGGTTCATATAAAAAAAAATTGACCATATATTTTTGGGATATTGAATATGGGTTTTTTTATTCTTTTTTCTTATAAGCATTTTACAGAATTTTAACATTTTTATGCTTTATATGTTTTTTTTTTCTTTATGTTCATATTAAATTTGGAAGGGCTTATCTCTAAATTTTTGTGCTGTTCATTTCACAGTTTACGAACTTTACGCTTTAGTTGTCCACTATTGTGACGAGGAGCCATGGAATGCTGCTATGTACATACATATTTGTAAAGGAAGAGAAATGCTCATTCTAAAATTTTGTTTTCTGGTTATTTTTCTAGACCTTT
The DNA here is from genome assembly GCA_016617855.1 of Megalonaias nervosa. Taxonomy (NCBI): domain Eukaryota; kingdom Metazoa; phylum Mollusca; class Bivalvia; order Unionida; family Unionidae; genus Megalonaias; species Megalonaias nervosa. The sequence continues at coordinate 56,314 of JAECUM010005887.1, read as the reverse complement.
TTAAGAGATTAACAGGTCTACATATCTATTATAGTACCTTATTCTGTTGTGATTGGTTCTATCTTGAACAAGGATCACCCAAGTTTTTTTGTCAGGACAGTGCATGACTTGTATGATTATATCTTAATCTTTTGACAATTTAAATAAAGACCAGTCATGAAAATTGTGAAATAATTCCATCTGTGGAATCTGGGGTGTTGATTTTATTCTTCTAAATTTGACCTTTGACCTTATAGTCAAGGTCATAGAAATTTGCAGTCAAGAAAATGTGTGCAAAGGTTCGAGTTAAGGTTTTTGAGTTGCTTATATTTCCAAAACCCCTTGATGGATTTTCTTCATACTTGGGGTTAACCATTATGTAGATAACAATTAAGATTTTTTAATTTGGAGTCAAGGTCATTCACAAAAAATTTTCACTAAAGTTTGGGATAAATTGTTTTAAATTCCTTATATTTCCTAAACCCTGTGATGGATATTCTTTATAATTGGATGGGATATTTTGGGTGAAGTTAAACAAATATTATCAAAAACTTGTAAATAATACAATTTGCTTCATAACTGCTATCTTATTTTATCATTCTAAAAAAGGACCAAATTCATAACTTTTAGGGAGCAATCAAATACTGCAAATCAAAACTTTTATTTGATTTTTATTTTGGCCAAAAATTTGGGAAGTATCTCTTGTTAATCACCCAATATATGATTTGCTGTAAAATGCATTTAAGGTCAACAGATACTGTATATACTCACTTATTGTGTCCAACTGCAAACAGCAGAGACCCTGAACTGTGGTCGCATAATGCACCAGCAGATGAGGGTCTGTGGTAGTTTGTTTTACAGATTACTCCTCAGGAACTGCATAGACCCAGATCTGCTGGCACATAATGCATTGTCAGATCAGGACCTGTGCAGTTTGCAGTTAGACTTATGAGCGTGATACATTTTAATGTTGACAAGTATCATTGATACTCACTTTTAAGTAGAGTCCAACATAGACCCTGATCTGCCATTGCATAATACAAAAGCAGATCAGGGCCTGTGTTGTGGATTACTCCCAACAAACTGTCCAGAAACAGATCTTCCAATACACTATGCAATGTCAGATCTTGGCATTTGCCGTTTAACTCGGCTTATAAGCAAGTACACATGGTACATATAAAAATATAAATGCTCATACAACCCTCACTAATTTAAAATAAACGTTTATTATCCAGATCTTGCATTAAATGTGCTTTTAGAGTCAGATAATGCAGTTTGAGGTGCAGGAATGTGAGATGGCCAAATATTCCTCCAGGCGATGTCAAAGAATTGCTGGTGGTAGCTGAGCATAAAACTTGACTTGTGAAAGGCCTAAATTAAAATGTAATTTTTTTTTGCATCAGTGCATTTGCTAGACCAAGAACTTAAAATGAAAGAAAATATATTAGGCTGTTTCAGTTAGTGGCACTACTTTAGAATCTGTTGTTTGCAGTTACAGGTCTGAGTTGCATTCATTATTACATATTGACTTTACCACCACCCTGTTCCCAGCTCTGCCCACCCTCCTCACCCTAAACCATAACCCAAGAGTCATTACTCAAAGTCTGTTACACATAGCCTGTGTCTTCCTTCTGTGTCAGCATGTGCAAATTTTGTACAAAAAATGTCATGGTTGTGGGCATCTAATCTTTGAACAGTCGTAGGAACTCAACAGGGAAAAAGGAAACTAACAGTTATACAAATCTTGTAGATGGCGGCCATATCGGCAACTTTTGTTGCAAGTTTTGTTAATTTCCAACCACCAGTTTAGGATATAGAGTTATGGGATAGATAAAAGAAAAAAAGAAAAGTGCAGTTCAAACAATGAGTATCGGTGATCTGTAAAATACCAAACCAATAAGTATAATCTGATATTGGTTCTCACCTGTTGTGTTCATTAACAAATTATGCTATAATAAATCAACAATGACTTTGTAACAGTACACCTATATATATATATGTATTAACATGGGTAATTCTTGGTACCAAGTATATGATACATAGGGTAATAATAATAGATCTAGTCATCAACATGCATGCTTTATACATGGTCAGTCTATTTACTTATTGTGGTGGTTTTTTTAGTTTGGTTTTTTTTATGGCACATCAATGCATGTAATTTTTTTTTACATCCAAGGTAATTGCCCCTGTTCACACCACAGTAGGTAATACAAGCTAGTCGGCGATGGAATGAAGAATCTTGTACTGATATATTTGATTCTCACTTCGTCGAGAATTATTAATAGGCAACATATAAGTATTTACTGTCATAATATATTAATATGGCATTTTAAACATAAATATTCTGAAATGCTTTTTCCTTGTCAGAAACAAAATCGAAAGTGAGTTATTTTAGAACCAAGAATTTTCATATTTTTTTATTTTTCATGGTGCCATTAATGAAAAATGGTATCATAGTGCTAGTCCAGTTTATGAGAAAAATCAGTGATTCATAAATGTCAGTTTTTCTTCTAAGCATTTTATTACATTTAAAGGGAATTACTATTGTAGTAAAAGAAATAATGCTAGAATACCTCAATATACAAGAAAATGTTAAAGTATCATATATAATTAGCTACAAGTTTGGTCCAACTACAGGCAACCAGATCTGCTGTTGCATAATGCACCAAAAGATCAGTCTCTGTTGTTCTGCATATTAATCAAAACAAACTACATAGACCTGGATCTACCATTGCATTATATAATAGATTTAATAGATTTGGATCTATGCAGTTTGCAGTTGGATCTAATTTATGCACAAGTATATATGTTTGTAATGCTGTTGTTTTTTTTTTAATGCAACAGTATTATATTTAATATATCCTGATAAAATCTATGTTTAGGAATTTTTATGAAAAGTTAGCATCATATGCTTGCAGTGAAATATTAAGTGAAAGAGGGTAGGATACATCTGTCATGCATGTGTTAAATACTACTATTCATTATTACCATGATTTGTACATTACATCTGTCATGCACGTGTTCAATGCGATGCTTCATTATTTACAGTGGTTTGTACTGTACATCTGTCATGCATGTCTTTAGTGCTGTGCTTCATTACTTACAATGGTTTGTACAGTACATCTGTCATGCATGTGTTAAATACCATGGTTTATTATTTATCATGGTTTATACAGTACATCTGTTATGCATGTCTTTAGCACTGTGCTTCATTATTTACCATGGTTTGTACAGTACATCTGTCATGCATGTGTTAAGTACCATGGTGTATTATTTATCATGGTTTATACAGTGCATCTGTCATGCATGTCTTTAGTACTGTGCTTCATTATTTACCATAGTACAGTACATCTGTCATGCATGCATATGTTCACTATGGTTATTTACCATGGTTTGTACAGTACAACTGTCATGCTTGTATTCAGTACCATGCTTCATTATTTACCATGGTTTTTGAATTAGGAAAGATCTTATCCTTCTCAGTTCAGATGATATACCATTAATATGATATTGCTGGTATTTGTGATATTATAGACCATGTTGCAGATATTTGTGATATAGACCCATTCCATTTATTCATTTGGTTATTTGATACAATATTCTTTTCTTTTTTGGGACATATCTATCATTACAGTTAACTTAAATAGAACATTCATAATTTTATGAAGAAAAAGGAATTGAAATTGAAAATATTCAAGCAGAGATAGTAGTTACCATTATTTAAGTTGGCAGAAGTTATTATGGCATGAATTGAATGAAATATCCTTATTCTCTGCAGTCAGAAGTTGATAAAAGCCATTTTGAAATGCATTTTTATATTAGGATCATTGTGTAACAGAAATATATCTTAATATACATGAAGAAAATGTAAAATTCTCACATCTGCACAACTAGATCATATAAGCTTTTGTACAATGTATTCACTGTAATACCCACAAATGCCTCAAGAAGAGCGCCATTGTATGTGCAAGTGCCTTGTCTTTTTGGGGCGATTGGCTACTAAAATCTGCTTAAAACATGATGATCTTCTCAGAACATACCATTATGTATGCCTGGTCAGTTGATATGACCTAACTTTTTGTAATAATTCAGTCTAAAAATGGATCTTACATATTTTTATTGGGAACAACAGTTGGAAGAGATTAAATTTCTGGCATGGACATTTTGTAACATACTAGGGGAACGAAGACTTCTACAGTGTGATGGGGACCCTGTTTATTTTATTGTTGGTGTGCTTAATATGTTGAGCTTTAACCTCATGATATTTACCCAGTTTATACTTTTTAGTGCATAGTGGGGCATTATGTTGAATATTGTTGTCTCATCATCTCTTTCCACACACACACACACACACACAGACAGACACACACAACACACACACACACACATGATGATGTTTTTGATGAACAAGCAAATGTTTTTGATAATTGGAATTCTGATGATGACAACTCTGTTGTCTTTTCATGTAGATGTACTACACAAATATCCACATGTAAGGTTGAGAAGTAGCATGATTTGAGACTTATGTGGCTTTTCCTCTTTACTTTGTGCATAGGTTCATGATCAAGGACAGAGACAGTTTTTTCTCCAATGCTCAGAGAAGTAGGATTGTGTATGAAATTTTGTCACGAGCCACATTTGAGAAGGATGAGGAACAGAAAAAGAGATTTGGTAAGTCTACTTTTAAGTATAGGTAAGATAAGACATAGTTATTAATTGTCATTGTCGTGTTTCTGTTTTTGGCATAGACATGAACAATTATGCATTTAGTTTGGTTTTTCTGCCATTGTGCAGTCATGAAACTGGATGGATATTTTCATCTTGGAGCAGTAACCCTGGTTGGCCAAGTGGTCAGAAGTGCTTGCTTTTACTGATCACAGCCATCTCACATTTCAGCTATTTTATTTCACAGTGCTTCAATTACTTGACAAATACAAAGATGCACTGCATGGATTTCAGGTGTTTCATGGCACTCTGTTTCATGATTTCAAGGTTATTGGTATGCATATTTTCAGATCCACAATAAGCACCTGGTTTAGTTGGGTAAAGCCAAGTTTAAGTTCCAAGTTTTTATTTTGTCAAAATCTCCAATACACGAGTCCACCTTACTTCCTGAGGCTGTCTCACTATTAAGAACTTTGAGTTTTAGCTCTGATGGGATGGATTGTTGTCAGTCATCTGTCATCCATCCAAATGTTAACACAAGGTTCTTATTGCTACTGTTTGTAAACTACATTAAGGATTGCCGTGAAATTTTGCAGACACATTCATCTCATGATCTAGTTGGTCCTAAATAAAAATGTTGCTGTCTGGAAGTATGGCTGCCAAAGCAGTCATTTTGAAAACTTTTTATCACTACTACTCCTAATTGGATGATGGTCATATCATATTCACCAAAAGACTTCCGATGATGTCTTGTTGGTCTTAAATAAAATAGTGCTGATCTGATATAAAAAAAATTGAAAAGTTTGTTCTTGCTGCTTCTTCAGAATGGATAGTCATATCAGTATGAGAATTTTCACTAAAAGACTAGTTATGATTTCTTGTTGGATGTAAATGAAAGTGGTTCTTATTTGATGTCCTAGTATATGGAATGAGTGGTCATATCAACACAAGATTTTCACAGAATGACTCCTTAGGCCCCCAAAAATATGCATGCTTCCGGTCAGCATACCGTCCTTGTTTTTTTTGTTGCTGACCCTAGCCCTTTTTTTCCACCAGAGTTCTAGAAAAATTTCCCAAAATTTATTTGTGCATGTAATTGAGATGGTTTAGTCCAGTGCTTAAAGTAGTTAGTAGATTTATATATACTAATCATCATAATGTATATGTTTTGTTTTTTTTTTTTAAAAAAACTGCCTACCTACCCCAATTTTAAAACAAGTGCAATAGGAAACACTTATTTTATGGGGGCCTATTGGCATCTATTTGGATCTAAAGGAAAATAGTACCACTTGTGCATCCATTGCATATCTTGAAGATTTTGTTATTGCTCTTCTTTTTAAATGTATGCTCATATCAAATTTGGTTTTGAACAGAAAGACTTTTTATGATGTCTAGTTGGTCCAGAATGAAAATGGAGCCAATCCACTGTCCAGTATGGCTGCCATAACAGCCATCATGAAAATATTGTTATTGCTACTCTACTTGAATCAGGATTGGATGGTCATTTCGAGATGGGGTTTTCACTGAAAACTTATTGTGATATCCAGTTGGTTCTAAATGAAATTGGTGCCAATTTGACATCTAATATGTCCACTGTGGTGGTCATCTTGAAAACCTTGTTATCATTATGCCTCCTGCATCAATATAGGGTTTTCATTAGAAGAATTCTTATGTTGTCTGGGTGGCTCTAAGTAAAAATGGTGCCAATCTGATGTCCAATATGGCCACCTTGGCAGCCATCATGAAATCTTGTTATTGCAACTCCAACTGAACAGAAAGTCATATTGACAATGATTTTTAACCAAAAGGCTTCTTATGATGTCCAGTTGATCTTAAATGAAAATGGTGCCAATGTGACATCCATTATGGATAACACACAACAGCCATCTTGAAAAACTTGTTATTGCTATTCATGGATGGTCATATCAGCATGAGGTTTTCACTAAAATACTTTTTATGATGTCTTGTTGGTTCTAAATGAAAATGATGCAGTCTGACATCCAGTAGACTTCTTGTGATACATAGTGGTCCTAATTGAAAATGGTGCCAATCATACATCCAGAATGGCTTTCATGATGGCCTTTGTGAAAACCTTGTTGTTACTATTCCCCTGAATGGATGATCATTATGACAGGGGGCTTTCTAAATGGAAATAGTGCCAGTTACACCTCCAATATGGCTGTCACAAGAGTCTTAAAAATCTACACCCCTGAATGGATGATCATTATAACATGAGGTTTTCATCAAAAGAATTCAAACAATGCATACTTTGTCCAAATAAATATGGTGCCTATCTAATATCCAGTATTTATCACATAGTAGGTATGGTTTTCCTATAGTATGTGCGGTTTCATATTTTTGATATTACCACACGTTAAAATATCACTTTATGTGATTCTGATTGGTCCAAATAAGCCCATGAAATTATTGTGCAGTATCCTCTTTACTGATTAGCTGGGATCGTGGGAAAACGTTTTTAACCCCGCCTTCTGGAATGTTTTGTTTTGAATGAACATTTTTGGCCGCCATTTTTTAACTCGACTCGCAAAAGGAAATTGAGGAAAAATTATCTTGGCTGTCTGAATATGGATACGTTACCCCCACAGGGGTTTGTTATGTCATGTATAACAATATCATCATAAGAAAAATGGCATAAAACTACAAGACAAGAACAACAATAAGTAAAACTAAGGGTATTGCTTATTTGATAGTGGGTGGCGGGGTGGGGGGGAGGGGGGGCAGTATATCTGTGACATAGATATAGAATCCACCATATACACAAGCGTGGTTTAAATGTTAACTTACAGAAGTAATAAACTCACCTCTCTTCACAGAAGAATCTGGACATAAATGGGTCTCCTAACTGACAGAACCTTATCCAACCACAGCATCTTTACGCAGTATATATGGGATGCAAATCCGACTCAAAAAAAATTTGTTTACGTCTTCTGCACAGTCTATTGTTCCAGATCAAATACTGCAAATATCCGGTCACAAATGCATTGCAGTAAATGTGGGAATTTTTGCATCCAGTAATCCTTTTTCACATGAAAATCGCAACAATGTAATGTTTAGTTCTGAAAATGACATTTTAGGGTAAACATGTACTCTAGGCCTACTGTGTACCGTATCAAACAATGTGGCATCACATCGCATTGATCATTCTGTTTTGAAAATTGATTTTGTCGTTATAAAATGTTCTGTTTATTTGGATGGAAGCTTTTTCTTTGATTTATAGTTTGTAAAAAAGTACAATCTACTTTTACTAGTTCAACTTTGTTTGGGACTATATTTTATGCACAACAAATGAAAGGTGCACCATCTGTCAGAATGAACTAAATTATTCGTTCTTCTTTCTATCTAATTAATTTCCACTGAAATAAAAACTATGTGATAAAAAGAATCTCAAATGGGTAATGATTTAATATTAAATTTATGAAACTTGTTGAAAAATGTCCAGCTTTTGCGAGCCCGGGCGAGCAATAGCTGGACATTATTCAACTCGTTTCATAAATTTAATATTAAATCATTACCCATTTGAGCTCCTCTATATCCACCACAGCTACTAATTTGAAAATCTTAGTATCTCTGAAGAATATCAGAGATGGTTAAAACACTTGGCAGTTAAAGGTGGAAATGTTCTTGTCTTAAATTCCTGGAAATTCTTTTTGCCCAGTATCTCATCAGACCTTTTAAGGAACTCTTGTCTGTTTAAGTTATTGCATTTGAGTAATGTAATGAAAAAGTAATTAAAGATAATGGAAATTTGGCTACCATGTGTAATATACCGTATATACTCATGTATAAGCCTGTTCGCGTATAGGCCAAACCCCCCCACCACCTGAACAGGTATAAACACTAAAAAAGTGCATGATCTGCGTATAAGCTGACCCACAACTCTGAGACATCACAAGATGCACGTGGTAAGTTCTAAATAAATTTATTTAGGCAAACTTATAGTAACAAAAAGTACAGTATACTTATCTCGGGCTTGGCATGTATGATTATTTAGAAAGAAATGGTATAAACTTGTTTGGAAGGTACTTTGTTAAATTTTCTGTTTTCTTATTGTTTCTGCCTAATTTAGATTTGTGTTTAATTTGATCGAACGATGACAAGAATTGAGCAATCGCGAGTTGCTGTAACACTGCCTCTCCTTTCAGACCCAATTAATGTTTGTTTATGCATTATTGCATTGGACATTTTATATCAGTGCACCAGTAATTATGTTTCTATTTTGCCCTGAAATTGTAAATACCTAACTCATTAAAATTTGAGCCCAGTAGGACAACACAATGAACAACAATATGGTTTGATTCAGCGCTCACAATTAGGCTACTGAACGTATTTACATAATGGCGCCACCACATGTATATTGTGGGTTTGAACACACGCTGAATGAAGTACATTCTGCTGAATGAAGTATATCCCTTGGAGTCGAATCATGGGCACCACTGCACTAAACTTTAATATCTCCAAAATACATTAATGAAGTTTCAGAAATAATGCTTTGAAAATTATGCTAATACTGTAAAAGCTGAGTTGTAGTTTGCTTTGATGTAAGTGACCTTACACCATACCTGTCAACTCTTACGCCGGTAGAAAGAAAAAACTCAACGAATTTTGGGGTCATTCCATGCCTACATCCCGATTTTATAATATCTCCCGATTTTTGCAGAGAACTCCTGATTATTACATTATGTCTTCGATTTTCATTTCTCCTAAAAAAAACAGAAGCCCTGCATAAATAGATATATCGTATGCAATCCAGGGAAGCCATGTCCTGTTGTATCACCTGTGAATATTGTCATGATGAAATAATTACTTTATTATTATTCACTAAATAGGATGTTAAGTTTAAACATTATTCACATAAATTTATGATTTTTTTATCAACAACAATACAAAAATCAGAAAATAAACCAGAACAAAAAATAAACCACAACAATAAAACTGTCGGCAATTAATTTCAGTCCCATTTATGATCACCATGAATGCTGTAGCTACATTCCCACCAAAGAAACTTACACAAGTGGGCACCTGGCATTTTTATACCATATATACGAACTTTAATTGCCATCATTAAATTAAAAGAAGGAATGAAAATACATACAACGCAGCATATGTGTCCTCAAAAAACTAATTCAGAATACGTTTTACAGTAAACAATACTAAATGCCTTACGAGTTGACAATAAGGGAATAAGGTCAGATATACAACAAGGGGAAAATAGTTGCCTCATGGACAGTACTGTGAGACTGCCTATTTAGATACCATTAGTCCAGCAAAATTAGTAAGCCTTTATTTGCCATTCAGTTGCTGGTGCTTCTGTAACACACGGTAGTGTAGAATGTGGTTTCCTTGAATCATGATGGAGGGCCAGTTGTTGTCATAAAATAGTTGCATCGAAAAGGATTAACTCTTAATTAGTCACGCTGGCTTTCTTGCTTGTTTAAGACTAACCTTTAGCTATTGTGCAGTTAGGTCACAGCTGACCAGAATATGAAAATAGGGCACATCCTGGGGGAAAATAAGGCGCGTCACAGGGAGAAACCACACGTCTTTTGCGAATTTCGCCCATATTAGACCTGGAAGATCGATCAATATTCAGTGAAAACAAGGCTTAAAAAAGGCCACGATAAACCTCCTGAGTTTAGGTCCCAATATCTGTTTTTTTATTCAGTCTCCCTACTTGGCTTTTGAAAAGTAGACAGGTATGCCTTACACCCCATGTTGCAAAACTACGGTAATCGTGCTAATATTATGGAATGAAAGGCAATTACTACATCAGTGTACTGGTATAGCTGCCAGTCAAAATTCCATCTTAACACAAGGCAGTTTCGGGGTTTTAATGAATAACTGGCCTGTATTGCTGTTGGAAAACGAAAGACAAATCCACCAACTAGCGACAAAGGAGACATGGACACATCAAGCTTTAAATTGTGTGGAAAGGTATGATGTTGTTCAGCCAAAACACAAAACTAACATAGATTGATGATGAGCTTAGTTGATCTATAATGAGAATTTTAGCCTTTATTATTACTACTCTTCGTGAACATGTAAGTTATGCTGGTTATGTGCCTTGTATGATTAAAAGTGCGTACCTTTTCATAAATATTACCTGAGTTTGTAGGATCACTTACATCATTGAAAATGAGTAACTCGTGAGCATGTGATTCAACGTAAATGAAACAGCTATTAAGGACTAGCCGAAATGTTATCTGGAAGAATGCAATTTGGTCAAAATAATGAATAAAGTAAAAGCTGCATCTAATATGTTTGGGAATAAAATAAGGATTTAAGTGATGCTATGCACGCTTTGCACTGTGTAAGTACTGTACATTATAGTTCAGTCTGGTCTCCTGGGTAAATTCAACCGGCCAGCGAATTATGAAGTCTGTATTTACCTTTATTTAATTTTGTGTTGGAGAAATCAGAAAATATGCACATGCAAAATAATAGCAAAATCAACCATAGTTCTTGATAACAGTTTAATAAGTGTTGGGTCACCGAAAATGATTTTTTTTTTACATGCTTATGTCTTACAGCACAGAAAAAAATTATTTTTTCGTGTCCCAAGATTTACAGCCTTTACAGTAGTCAACAAAAAGACTTAAAAACTGTCAGGTTTAGACATTGGCCCACGGATAAGCTGACCTTCCTTTTTCCAGGCCTTTATTTTTTCCAAAATTATTCGGCTTATATGCAAGTGTATACGGTAAGTGGTGGCTGGAAAGATAATCAAATGAATATTTCTACAAGTAATGATAAAGTAACATATTTTAAGGAATTGAATAATGCAGTCATACTTAAAATCAATGCCCAGTATGATTGGTATATGTATACACATGCATTGTGTATTTTCAGGGATTAGGAAGATGATTAGCAATAAATCATATGATGCGGCCTATCCCCTGCATGATGTGAGTACTTTGCCTATCAATCATCATTATTAGGTAAGACAGTGAGTACATTTATATTGAGCATAGCTGAGTATGTTTGCTGCTGGAAGTACTGTAAGTTTTGTTTTCAGCTAATTGTGTTTAGCAAATTTTTAAATTCCAGAGCTGAGGCTAAGTGTATCATATTATGTTGTTCATCAGCTGTTGCTTGTTACCAATTTAATTTCTGCACAATAATTCAAGTTGTCCACCATCTACAGTTAGCATAGCAAACTTTGTGGTGGCTCATACATGAAAAAAAGAAAGAACCCTGTTGATTTTTTGGGTCAAAAGGTCGTAGGTCAAGGTAATTGACTGAAAAAGTGATTTTCATGAAATAATAAATCTGTCCACCATCTACAGTTTGGAAACTTTGTCGATGGCTTGCACTTGTGGTAAGAAAGAATCCTGTCAAATTCAGGATGAAAAGACCAAGGTCAAGGTCACATGCTAAAAGAAGAAAGTGGTTTTTATGCAAGAAATTGAATTCTTCACCATCAGCATTTAACAAATTTTGTAGATAGCTTGGACATGAGGTAGGGAAGAAAGCTATACATTTTGGGGTGAAAGGTCAAGGTCACTTTGACTAAAATGAGGAAAAAAGATCACCACACAATGACTGAGTTTTCTTCAAAGTACAGAGACCAGACTTTGTGGATGGTTGCCACACAATGACTTGAGTTTCCTCAAAGTACAGTTTCCAGTCTTTATGGATTGTTTGTATTTGGGGTGAGGAATAGCGTATTTATTTGGGGTCAGAAGCTTAAAGGTTAAGATCACTAACAAAAATAGAAATGGTTTCCACATGATAGCATCAATAACTTGGACCAAACTTTGTGGATGGCTTGTTCTCTGGGTAAAGAAGAACCCTTTAGATTGCAAATTAAAATGTCTGGAGTTAAAGTCACTGATACAAATACTTTGGTTATCAGCTGTATACCTTCATTAAAGTTTGTGAATGACTTTCATGTTGGATAGGAAACATTTTGGGGGTTAAAGGTCAAAGTCACTTTAACTAAAAGAGAAATGGGTTTTTTTCATAGTAACTTTTGTTCTTGACCACTTAACTTGACCAAAGATTGTGCGAGAATTTGTATTTAAAATATGGAAGCCCCCTGTTGATTATGGAGTGAAAAGGTCAAGGGTGAAGGTCTTTGCAGCTCTTTGTTCAGTTGCGTGTTCATTGTTTCATGTGTTATGCCTTTAATATCTCAGACTTCATTTCACCTAGACTCATGAAAATTAGTACATGGATTCATCTCAGGAAGAGTAACTCACTCAACATACAAAAACTAGGTCATTATAACATAAGTTTCATGTTTGAATGATTTTTTTTTGTTTTTAGCTCTTCACTTATTACAGCCTCAATATTTTGGTCTAAATTTCACATACACATGAAAATTGGTATGTAAATACATTGGATGAAAATGATGGAACCCTATAAAACTAGGTCGCTTTGACTCAGTTTTCATGCTAGAGTAACTTTAATGTTTTCAGATTGCTGTTTGTCGTACCTCAAATATGCTCGAATCTATTTCACCAACACTCATGAAATTTACATGTTTGTTTATCAAAGAAAGTAACTTTTATGCTCGTGTGACTTTTGAATTGTCAGCAGTTTTTTCCTTGCACTCTCATTATGATGAACCCTTTTTCACCTAGTCATAAAAATTGGTGTGTTCATGCATCTTAACTAGAGTAACTCAACTATACCAACACAAGGTGAACCAGATATCTTCTGTGTTTGACTATGCTTGAATGACTTTTTTATTTTATGATCTGTTTGTTGGCATTTTACTCCTTTTGTATTTTTATCTATCCATTTGTTACACCAGCCCCTACTTCACCTGTTATGAAACTTGGCATTTGGAGGCATCTTAAGGCGGTTAACTCAACCATGGCAAAACTAGATCACTGCAACCTAATTGCAAAGCTTTGAATGACTTTAGTATTTTATATTTACTCTTAGTTACACCCAAAGTATTTAGTACCATATTACACCAACACTTGTGAAAATTGGCATGATGATGCAATACAAGAAGAGTAATTTGGCTATACCAAAAGTAGGTCACTGTGACAGACCTCTTGACCCTTACAATTTGGTCATAAGTCTAGAGGAATAACCTTCCATTACAGACCTTCAGAATTAAAGCAAAAACTACAGAAATGTGATTATTGCGGGAAAATCTGGATACTGGTGTGTCTTGGTTTGATTTGGATCCCAATTTCATATTAGGTTCAGTGGAGTTGGTCAGGGAGCCAGACTAACTTTACAGGAGTACCAGTACCTCAGATGCTTTAAACTGCAGATATTTTTTCTTGCAAAACATCTGCATGATGAAGCTGCTGTGTATTAAATTTTCTAAAGATGGTATCCAACAATCAGTCTGTTAAAATTGGCATCCAACATGTGATGCGTGTTCAAGACGATAAGTGACAGTAACCCTCCTAAGAAGTTTTCATAGTCGGTACATAAGAATACCAAAGGAATATTCAGATTCTTTTGGGGGGGTTGGGGTGATAAGGCAACTATTCGTTTATTGGATATCATGTAGATTTAAGTATGTCTTATGGTGGGAGAGATGATTGAAATTGATGCTTGAAATTGAAAACTTAAGGATTACATCATGTTGAGAGATGGCAAGAAGGCATTGGGCACCTTAAGGTTTGGAACTGCAGTTTGTGAAGCTCTGCTTGAGGTAATTGAGTCAGAGTTTAATTTGCCAACATTTTAGTTGAGAACATAATGTTTACCATCACTGCATGAGAGTTGAATCACACTTTTTAGATTCATGTTTCCGTCGACATAGCTGTACATGATACTTTGTTACGCGATACTGAATGAATTATAGAAAAACATTGCCTTTCTGAAAAGTGTCTGCTGTAACCTAATTTTCAAACTTACATAACTCTTGTATTTTCATACCAGTCTGTATCTGTTGGCCACTCTGAATGTATTCCTGTTTGCAAGAGAATTTGTGTTAATGAGCAATTGCTGTGGTCATAGACAAGAGCTTATGTGGAGGCCTGTTGTCTGTCATCTGCCATCCATCTGTCCATTAACACAAATTTGTTATTGCTTCTCCTCCTAAAGTACTTGGAAAATTGCCTTGAAACTTTAGAACGCAGGAGGTCATGGGTTTTGAGCCATGACTGAGTCGTACCAAAAAAAAGCTATGTTAAAAATCCCCCCGCCTTGAAACATTATACACCTATTCATCCCATGTTCTAGCTGGTCCTAAATGAAATTGGTGCTGCTTGGACAAGACATCCAGTTGCCTGCAATCACTGCTTTTCCTGAATGGATAGTCCTATCAACATGGGTTTTACTAAAAGACTTCTTTTGATGTCAGGTTGGTCTTATATGTAAATGGTGCCAATCTGACATCAGTATGGCACCACAGTGGCCATTTTAAAACTTTTATCTCTACTCTTCCTGAATGGATGGTCATATCGACGTGAAGTTTTCATCAATAGACTTTTTATGATGTCTAGTTTTTCCTAAGTGAAAATAGTGCCGATCTGATGTCCAATGTAGCTGCCAGGGCAACCATCTTGAAAATCTTGTTATCACTACTCAGAATGGATGGTAGTAATCAGCATTGGGTTTTCAGTTATGATGTCTAGCTGGTCCTAAATAAAATCGATGCCAGTCAGACTTCTAATATAGCCACTGTGGAAACCATCTTAAAAATCATGTTATCACAACTCTACTTGAACAGAAAGTAATGTTGATGTGGGGTTTTCACCAAAAGACTTCTTATGATGTCAAGTTGGTCTTAAATGAAAAAGGCATGGATCTGACATCAAGTATGGTCACAACAGCAGCTGTCTTGAAAATCTTGTTATTGTGGCTTCTGAATGGATAGTCATATCTAGAAAATGTTGTATTCTTATGATGCCTAGTTGCTCCTAAATGAAAATGGTGCCAGTCATACAACAGTTACGGCTGCCATAATGACTTTCTTAAAAATCTGTCACTACTCCCCCCGGAATGGATATTGTAACTGAACAAAGAATACTGTACCAAACCCAGCATCATCATCAGTCCCTTAACCCAAGAGGTCGTTGGGGGGCCACAGTTGACTTAACAACCAATTCTCTCCATCTTTCTGTTTTCTCTACTGCCCTTTGGTAATCTTCAAATCCCATGCCTGTCCACTCCTTAATGTTGTCTTCCTGCCTCTTTTTCTGTCTGCCTCTTCTTCTGCACCCTCGCACTGTGCCTTGCAAGATTGTTTTTGCCAGTCCAGATGATTTTGAGACATGACCGTATCACTTCAGTTTGCACTTTTTTTACAGTGGTCAAGAAGTCTTCATAGGATCCGATGGCTTGTTGGATCCTGTTGTGGACTTCTTCGTTGGTTACATGGTCAATGTATGAGATGCCCAAAATCTTGCGGTAGCATCTCATTTCAAAGGTTTGAATCCTTCTTTGTAGATCTGATGTGAGCGTGCATGTTTCACAAGCATACAGAAAGATGGATATGACAATTGAGCGCGTCAATCTTATTTTGGAACCAAAAGCAATGTTGGCATCTTTCCATATTGGTCTCAGCCTTGTTATTGCTGCTGTTGCCTGGTCAATCCTGCAAAGTAGTTCTGACTTGGAGCCCTCATCTGTGATAATTGATCCCATGTACTTGAAGCTTGTGACTCTTTCCAGCTTCTGTCCACTGACCTTTATTTCTGCACTGATGCTGTTGGTGTTGTTTGTCATCAGTTTGGTTTTTTTTGGCACTAATCTCCATACCATATGCAGTGGAGGTTGTGTCGAGGTGCTCAACCATGTCAGCCAGTTCTTTTTCATCTACTGCTAAACCATCAATATCATCTGTGAAGTGGAGGTTGGTGATTGTTCCTCCTCCAATCTGAGCATAAAGGCAATTAAAAACATACAGTACCTTGCTGAATAATTATTTTTTAAGCAGACAGTGCAGGTCTGTGTCGAATATTGTTGATGTAAATATTCATGTGTCATTTTAGGGAAAGTACCTCAGTGAACACTCACTTCTGACTAGAGGGAAGAAGAATGACAGGCATGTAAGTAATAATAAAAAAGGATTTTAAATGGATTTGTTTGTGTGTATATGTGTTGGGATAGATGGGTCAGTTCAACTTTTCTTACTAGCAAGCTCTAATGTTTCTAAACATCGAACATAATAAAGGATGCAAGCTAGAGAGGGAGACTCAGAATTTTGTCAGTGGTTGGGGGAAAGGGGCAGGTGCTGGCAACTTTTGTAGATGAAAATGATAATTTCCATTGTTGCACACCAGTATTCACTGAATGGATTTTAATATTAATGTATATGAGATCATTAGGAGTAGATTAAAGTTGATAAATAGATTCATGCATTGGTAACGTTTGAAGTTATTATTTTGATCATACCATGTTCTCAATGCTTTAGTCATTACACATTAGACTCAGCAGTATTGTATCAATATAAATGTGTATATTCTCATATGCTGATATATTTCTTTTTGTTAGTCAATAATGTGACCTGATAATAAGACATTAACAGATTGAAAATGTGTGAGACTTGGATATTCAAAATGATTTGATTTAAGCAGAATCCTGTTTTGTCATTGTCAGTTTCTCAATTTTGTTGGCAATTTGTAAAAAATGGGATTAAAAAATCCATCAACATGTTGCATTATAAATAGATTCTTGAAATATCAGGATGTATATGTGATATTTTTTAATAAATTGTTTGTTCACTATTAACTGTACTTCCTGGAAATGATAATTCAGTATCTCCATTGTAATTTAGACATACATGCATCAAACTAGTCTTGATGTCAAGCTCAAATTTTATCAAGAAATTTTGAAGAGAAGCTGTCTACTAGATTTATTTTGTGAAGTGAGTCTTTGTTAGCCATTTGGCATGTTCAGGTCTCAGTAGGATGTGAATCTTAAATATGAGGCCTTCAAGGTTGAATTTATGTTGTTTTACATTGTAGGAGCTGTATGAGATATGGGCGACATGGAGAATGTGGTACAAGTTCCAGCCACTGAATCACATCAGGTTTGTTTGGATACAGGAAAATTTTGTATTTGTTTTTGTGGACTGTAAAAGCACTTTTAACACAGTATTGGTTATTTTATGCAGAAGAAATGGAAGTTAAGGGCCTTTCCCAAGGACATGTCAAGGCATCCAACCATAGCTTGCCATGGCCAGTATCGAGCCCATGATATTGTATTGAAAGCTGAGCCCTTCATATGCATCATGGTAGGATATGAAAATTCCACCCAGGGTCGGAATTTTGATCCCAAGGGTGATATTTTCCTATCCTACACTAAAGCAAATGAAATGAAAATTTAGAGTGAAATTAAAAATGGCATATTGTGAATACTGATGTAACTTTCAAACAAAAAAACATCCAGTGAAACTTTCATTGCCTTAAAATAGAGCATAAAATGTTAGGATTATACCAAAATAGTTGGTATGAACTTTAAATGATGTTTAAAACATATTTTAGTATGCAAAAAATAGTGGTTGAGTCGAATACGTTGATGGCAATACACAGTATCTGAAGCAAAATGGTGAATAGGTAAAAAGTTCGCCCTTCATCAGATCCATGTTTTGGAAGTCATATTCAAAAGACTTTGCTGAGTTGTTCAGACCCTCTTGAGCTTGTTAACTCATGTATATTGGTTAAATAGCACTTTGTTAGAGACATCCTAGACTTTCATTTTATATGCCAGTTACTTGTTAGGTTTTTAACAATATCAGTCAAGGAGGCATATTATTTCAGTGGTTAGCATGCTGAATTCATGACCAAAAGGGTGTGGGTTCGAATTCTACCATCAGATCAGCCTAGGTCGGCTACCATGGTGTTTCCATGGGCAAGGCACTTTACTCCAGTTGCCATGGCACTAAATAACCTACCTTTGTTGCTGTACTGTAAAACACCAATTCATATCAGTATCAGTCAGTGCCTGATTAGATTGTTAATGATATAAATCAGTGATTGGATTTAAAGTACCTATTACCTTTAACAGATACTGATTCTTGCGTGAATTGATGATTGTGTTTGGTCATTTGTTGACTGTCTTACAGTTACTGATCCAGAGGATGCCAGGCAACAGAGTCATGTGATTTACATGATTCTTTGAAAAACCATAGAGAGGCAATTTTTAAAACCCAGCTGGGGACAGTTCATACAAATTATCTGCAGTTCCAGAAATTTGTTTTATCCAATACACAAAATTCTGTATTAGTCCAAATTATTTAAATATTAAACCATATTAATTTTCCTCTTTCATAATGATATAAATTGATCTTTATGTAGGTAGATGTAGTGTAAGCATGTGAGAAGTTGCATGATCAAGGTCTGGTATGATTTATGCATGATCAAGGTCTAGTGTGATTTATGCATTTTCATGGTCTGGTGTGATTTATGCATGATCATGATTTGGTGTGATATATGCATAATCAAGGCCTGGTGTGATATATGCATAATCAAGGTCTAGTGTTATTTTTGCATGATCAAGGTCTGTTGTGATACATGCATGATCAAGGTCTGGTGTGATTGATAAATGATCATGGTCTAGTGTGATTTATACATAATCAAGATGTAGTTTGATTTATGCATGATCAAGGTCTTGTGTGAGATATGCATGATCAAAGTCTGGTGTGATTTTTGCATAATCAGGATATAGTGTGATTTATGTATGCTCAAGGTCTGGTGTGATATCTGCATGATCAAGTTCTGATACGATTTATGCATGATCATGGTCTGGTGTGATTTATGCATGACCAGTGTCTGGTGTGGTTCATGCATGATCATGGTCTGGTGTGATTTATGCATGATCAAGGTTTGGTGTGGTTTATGCATGATCAAGGTCTGGTATGATTTATGCATGACCAAGGTTTGGTGTGATTTATGCATGGTCAAGGTCTGATGTGAACTATGCATGACCATGGTCTGGTGTGATTTATGCATGATCATGGTCTAGTGTGATATGTATCATCAAGACCAGGTGTGATTTATGCATGATCAAGACCAGGTGTGATTTATGCATGATCAAGGTCTGGTGTGATTTATGCATGATCAAGGCCTGGTGTGATTTAAGCATGAACAAGGTCTGGTGTGATTTATGTATGATCATGGTCTAGTGTGATATGCATGATCAAGGCCAGGTGTGATTTATATTAGAAGTATAGAGGGTCCTTATGGAACTATTTCTTGATAGGGTATAGTTGATTTATCGTCTTAATATCAGTCATGATGGGAATTTCTGAGAATGACAAGTCAGCAGCTACATCTACTTTGTGTGAATCTGCAGCCATACTTGACTATTTTGTTTCATTGGTGCATAGTTCATGGCAAAGTAAAGTATAGAAGCTGACAGCAGAAAAGATTGTGAAATAATTATGGAAAAAAAGATTTAAAAGAAAGGAAGATTGAAATTGCATTTTCAGCCTTGGTGAAACAAAAAAAGAAAGGTCATCTGCACAATATGAAACTAAGGAAGGGGATTGGACAGTCTGACACTGACCAGAAAGGGATATATAGTAGTGATACAGAATTTGGCCAGCAAGATAAATGCCCCATTTTCTCAATACATTGTAAACTGTGATGAAATGAATTCGACTTGGATTCAAATTTTATTTTTGGAAAAATATTGGTTTTACAAAAATGTATCTGTCTTCGGAAGCTCTTTAACCTAATTAAGTTAGCATTGTATACCTTTATTTTTGGATAAAAAAAATTAAATTGCAGGTTTTTTTGAGAAGATTTTTTTTGTGTAGTTAAATTAATAACTTTGGTTAGTATATACCAGTAATTTGTAATTCCCAGGAAAATGGAGTCAAAGGGAGGTAATTCAGTGCTTCTCCAGTTACCATGTATTGAATTAATACGCATGCCATTTTTTTTTCATTTTAAATACAGACATTGCCTGTTACTTAGTGTAGCAGTTTGTTATCAACATCAGAGTACAGTTAATTTCTGCTGTCATCGACAATGTATTTTTAGCAGATATTGAATTCTCTTTCTTTTGAACTATACTAAATTTAAATTGTACCATAAGTGCATCATGACATCTATGTAGGATTCTTTTCATATGCAGTATAAGTGTAACTCAGAAATAGGGGTCACCTTTTAAGTTTGCATCATTTGAGTTTGTCCTCGTTATCCTCATGACTTCTCTTTCGATATAAAAAATATTGAATTTCATAGCCTATTTCTGAATAGATAAATAATTCCCAAACAACTAACCAAGAAATCAGATTTTTGTTATACCAGAAATTTTAAAAATACAAAAATCTTAAGATCAGTATAGTTACTGAATTATTTTGATATGTTATGCTCAAGTTTCAGCTTCAGTAATAAAAACAAAAAAAAAACAAACAAAAAAACATTAGATTTTCAAACAATGACATTTAGGGAGAACTTTGTTACCACTAGCTCATTCTCATACATGTATAATTACAAATTCTTTGGTACAAAGATCTATATGTAGTACATTGTAAAGTGGAACAAAAGGAATATATTATCATTATGTGATAAGTATCAGAACATATAATAAGTACTAGAGAATTAAGTATTTGATTAAAAAATATTAAATGTTCCTTACTTTCAAAATGAATATCCAAGACAAAATGAATTTAAATAATAAAAAATGAGAATAAATGAATGAAATTATGAAAAACAAATCATTGTTTGTAAGTATGACAGTTTTTCCTAGAAAGGTGTGTCTAAACTATTTTTTAAAATTAAATTTAGTAGAAAAAAGATTAATCCTGGAATTTTAAATATATATATATACATATATATATATATATATATATATATATATATATATATATATATATATATATACACACACATCATACACAAGATAGTGTTATAGCAGCAGAAAACCTGTATCTGTAATGAAAGTGTAATTTAGGCAAGAACATAATATTCTTTTTCTTCATTTGTTAGACTTGATTTTTCTGGTGGTACCAACTGTCAGACTCGAGGAAGATAATTGAGCTCAGTCCCCAATTCAGTTAGAATCATCCTGTTATGTATATCTGTAATTTTTTACATTTTATTCATTACTGCAAATTCATGTGATTATCTATCTATAGCTGAATTTCACATATGGGTGTGGGTTCTATTTTAAGATATTAAGATTGTAATATTGCATAGGATATCAATAGATGCTTATGCATGTGTTTACAGTTATTAATAATAAAATTGGTAGTAAACATATTGACAAGTTTGGGGCTGTTTTTCATTGGACAGGTTGGTCAGGTGAGTTATTAGAAGAATTAAGTCGTTTCCCATTGGATGGGTTAGGTCATTTGGGTTCTTTTACGATGTTGGAGATTTGCAAATTGTCATGTATCAAGTAGTAGCAAAATGCACTTTTAACCCCTTTTGCTAGTGTACAAGTAGATAGGACTGGACAATTTTTTCATTCTTATTTCTTGTGTTCTTGTTGTAACATCAAGCTTTCAGATGTAGGTTTTTTCGTCTTAGATATTATTTGAGAGGAAACATTTGTTTGGATTATTCATTGGAAATAGAAAGTATTCATTGGACTATAATATTATTATTTATACTATTTTGAATTATTCAAAAAAGTTCTGGACAAGACCATTTTGACACATCAGTGGCTGTTAGCAAACTAGTATATTCAGCGATCTGAAATATATGTGGAACAGTTGATTCCTTTGGACTTCAATAGACCTTTTTTAAGATTATTTTGGACTCAATTCATCATACTTTAAGTTCCTCTTAAATTTTCATTTTATAATTTTAATAATTGTTTGTTAAGTTTTACAAAACTTGTTGCTTTTGCATCTTGCTGTTCCTTAGTTTATGACTTTGGAGTCGTAACAATACAAATTTAAGGAATTTTATAGAAAAAAGGACATGATATACCACTTTAGTACTAACTCAGAGTATACAAAAAGAAACATTCTTACAATTTTACTTTTCAGGAATTATTTTGGAGAGAAGATTGGGATATACTTTGCCTGGTTGGGATACTACACAGCTATGCTGATACCAGCTGCAATCGTAGGCCTGATTTGTTTCATCTATGGATGTGCCACAGTCTTTCAAGATATACCAACGTATGTACCTGATTATTATCTGTTTGAATTTTATTTTCAGTTGTCATTATGTTCTAGACCACTCCAGTGGCCTAGTGGTTAGAGTGTTTGCCTCAGATGCGGGAGGCTGCGGGTTTGAACCCTGGCTGAGTGATACCAAGACTTACAAAAATGGTACTAACAGCTGCCTTGAAAGGCACTCAGCATTAAGAGGTTAGTGTTAGGACTGGTAGGTCTGGTGTCAGGATAATGTGACTGGGTGGGACATCATGCCACATGTCTGCGGCATGATGCATCAGTGCTAGACATCAATTTAAACTGCCACACTGCAGCCATTGTACCAATATGACTAAAATTCTTGAAGCTATGTTAAAAATCCAGATCACACACACAAACACAAACACACACAAACAGAGAAACAAACACATGTAGCTTTCATATTGATGAGACAGTGTTCCATGTCATATACATGGATTGTGACCCCTGATTGTGTATTGTCTTGTTTTGGTTTCCACAGCTTAACATTACATAGCTTTGCTTGATTTCATTCAGATCTAGCATGGGATGTTATATTGGTGAGTCCTTGAATGAATTTCCAGTGTTCCACAACATTTACAGGAGTTATGGCCCTTGATTGTCTTTCTTTCTTTGGTTTCCACAACATAACATTTGTTAGCTTTGTTGGAGCTTTGCTTTGTATTGATGAGACCTTGAACAAATTTGAATTCCAGCATTAACAATATCATTTTCAGACAGCGTTGCCTTTGATTAACCATTCTCCTACCATTGCTTTCTGAAGTATAACTTTATAGTATAATTTTGGATTTCAGCCAAAGTTATCATGTACCATTATATTGATGAAACTTTCAGTGAGTTTGATTTTCAGCATTCTACATCATCATTTTGATGAATTATGACACTTGAATATCCATCTTCTCTAAACCATAGTATTCCAACAGTAGCTCTGTTTAT
Organism: Megalonaias nervosa; assembly: GCA_016617855.1. Lineage (NCBI taxonomy): Eukaryota > Metazoa > Mollusca > Bivalvia > Unionida > Unionidae > Megalonaias > Megalonaias nervosa. Next base: position 32,703 of record JAECUM010005887.1, on the reverse strand, counting down.
GACCTTGCTAAGGAAGTTGTAGTGAGTTGGGTCCTTTGCGATGCAACCATGGCTAATAGCCCTAGTTTCCTAACTAGATTGTACATTTAAATATCAAATGCACCCAATTATTTTGAGCCAGAATTTCAGATTCTGCAGTGGGGGTGGGTGGGGGTAATCCTGCAGCAACAGATGTATGTAGTTTGTTAATTAACACTTATAATTACTGACAGTATTTCATACTGTATCAGGGCAATCTTAGTGCACACCTGAATCAAACTTACACTTTGGCATTATTCAATCTGTTATGAACATGCATACATGCAAACCATTATGCTTTTGGAATAATCTGTACGCTTTTTTTCACCAAATTACATTTTCCACTAGACCATACGGATTACGCTTTTTTGCTACATTAAAAAATAAAAATAAAGCAATAAAAGTCGTGTTTGTCATTTTTATTATTGTCTCTTTAATTCCACACATTTAAATTTGAGAATGTTGATAAAAAGGTGACTGCTGCTGAAGAATAGTGTAAGAGTACTTTCCTTATTTGCTATTTTAGCAACTGTATATGACCCATTTCCAAAAAACAGATGGTTTCTTCAAAAGTGAACTTTGCCTTAACAGATTCATATGAGAACACCAGTGTCTTTTACCTGGCTATATGGTTTGATGACATGAAGAATATTCAGCATATTGGTGGATATTAGTTTCCTTGACATAAATATTTGTAGAGATAGTGTTATCAATATTTTTTATTACATTTACATCTAAAATGAAACATACATACTAGATGCATTATAAATAAATTTAATCGTCGGGTGCAAATGATTTAGGCAATCAATGAATTTTTTCAGTTCTTCATTTGAATGGTTCTAGATCATAAATATGTCATCGAAAAATCTAAACCAAACTGATGGATTAAACTTTTCATTTTGAAGAAAATCTTTTTCTAATTTACCCTTGAAAAGGGAAGCATATGAAGGAGCCATAGGACTATCCATTGCCGTACCCATTATTTGGATGTAATTTGTATTATTGAAAATAATTATTTTCCAAGATAAGTTTTATTATTTTACAAATATCTTCACTAGGTAGTGTGCTAATATTAGAATTGTTATCAAGAAAATATTTACACGCTTCAATACCAGCTGTATGTGGAATATTGGTATATAGTAATGTTACATCTAATGATACAAGGATTGAGTTATCAGATAGCTGTGGAATAGACTTCAACTTCGTAATGAAGTCAATAGTATCTATAATGTATGAAGGAAGTGATTTCATTAAAGGCTATAAAACACTATCAATAAATTTTGATAGGTTTTCAGTATCAACCTGATATAATGGGTTGTCCTGGATAATTTAAAGATAAATTATGGTCAGGATTTTTATGAATTTTGGGTAATATGTAGAACTGAGGTGTATGTATGTTAAGAGGAAAAGTATCAAATTCCTCATATATGGAATTATTATTTTTAGTGATCTTATTAATACATATTGAAATTTTGACCAGCTGCAGAACCAGGTTAGTATTAAATCTTTTTCACACATTCTGTAATTCTGGCATGTATATATAGATTACACCTTTTACACCCAATTATGCTTTTGTGCCACTTATAATAGCAATAATTATGCTTATACCTCTCGGTCGGTTGGCATGTATGAATGTGATGGTTCCTTTATTCTGCCTTTTGTAACATTGTACTTTATTGTACAAAGTGCAAAACAAGCAAAACTGTTGTAAAAAGTACATGTTATATTCCAAAAAGTAAAGTAATTTTGGTTTTTGGTTTTTTGCTTTTCCAGCTCAGAGCTCTGTGACAAAACCAAGTCTGGGAGTCTGACAATGTGCCCACTATGTGACAAGCGTTGTTCATACTGGAAACTTGAAGACAGCTGCTCCTATTCCAGGGCAACATATCTGTTTGACAATCCTGCCACTGTCTTTTTTGCTTGCTTCATGGCTCTTTGGGGTAAACTAATAGGTCTTGCATGAAAAGTGTTTGAATTTTTTGTGTTTTTTAAAATTAAAATCCCAATCATTCAGAAATTTTGTTCCAGAGTTAATTATGTATTCATTAAGACTTCTAGTTGACTCACTTGCATTCTTATTAGTAACCAGCCTCATTTGGGATTGTAAGTACCACATGAAGTACATGAATGGATCCTGTGTTGACTGGGCTATTACAGCTGATAACATAGTCAAGTGCTCCACAGTGGGAAGCATATTGTCAATAATGATTGTTATAAGCACTGTATACACTGTATATATCAGCATAACCAAAGCACTCTATATATCTGTATGACCAAAGCACTGTATACACTGTATGTCAATATGACCAAAGAACTGTATACACAGTGTATGTCAGTATGACCAAAGCACTGTATACACAGTATATATAATAATAATAATAATGAGGACTTTGTATAGCGCCTAATCTTTAGAAGCTCTAAGCGCTTTACAACATTTGACAACACTTAAAAAACATATATAATGATATGATTACAAAATTAAAAACAAACACCACGAAAGTAGAAACAGAAAATATGCTGTAAATATTTAAGGCAAGGATACATTATTAGGTCTTTAAGTCTGTTCTTGCAGTTGAAATAGGTGAGATATCAGTATGACCAAAGCATTGTATACACTATACATATCAGTATGACCAAAGCACTGTATATATCAGTATGACCAAAGCACTGTATACACTGTATATATCAGTATGACCAAAGAACTGTATACACAGTGTATGTCAGTATGACCAAAGCACTGTATACACAGTATATATCAGTATGACCAAAGCACTGTATACACTATACATATCAGTATGACCAAAGCACTGTATACACTATACATATCAGTATGACCAAAGCACTGTATATATCAGTATGACCAAAGCACTGTATACACTGTATATATCAGTACGACCAAAGCACTGTATACACTGTATATATCAGTATGACCAAAGAACTGTATATATCAGTATGACCAAAGCACTGTATATATCAGTATGACCAAAGCACTGTATATATCAGTATGACCAAAGCACTGTATACACTGTATATATCAGTACGACCAAATCACTGTATATATCAGTATGACCAAAGCACTGTATACACTGTATATATCAGTATGACCAAAGCACTGTATACACTGTATATATCAGTATGACCAAAGAACTGTATATATCAGTATGACCAAAGCACTGTATATATCAGTACTACCAAAGCACTGTATATATCAGTATGACCAAAGCACTGTATGCACTGTATATATCAGTACGACCACATCACTGTATATATCAGTATGACCAAAGCACTGTATACACTGTATATATCAGTACGACCAAAGAACTGTATATATCAGTATGACCAAGCGATAATCAAAGATCTAGTTGTTGTGTTTATCAGAAGACATTAGATCGGTGTCAGTTACGATAGACTTGTACAGATCAGGATAGTTGAAAATCAAAGTCACAAAATGGTACAGGTTTTGGCCCTTTTACTTGAAGCTGTAGAAAATTGCTATTGTAAAATATCATTGTTGTTTTTGTTTTTGTTGTTAAAATAAATATCATAAACTCTAAAGTCCCAACCATTTGCACAACCAGGAATGTTAGCTCTAAAGTCCCCACCATGGGTATAACCAGGGACATGCAGGCTCTAAAGTTCCCATCATGGGTATAACCAGGGACATGCAGAACTAAAGTAACCTCAGCTACATCATTGAGTTAGAGAGTTTTGCCAATGTAAAAATCATATAAAAATGAAATAGTGGTGTTAGGAATGGATTTAGAAGATAATTTTGCTTAAAAATGAATTGATGATGTTAAGAATGAATTTAGAAATATTTTTGCTTAAAAATGAATTATTGACATTGGGAATGAATGGAGGATATATTTTTGCTTAAAAATGAATTATTGGCATTGGGATTAATTTAGGATATATATTTGCTTAAAAATGATACACTGATGTTAGGAATGAATTTAGAATATATTTTACTTAAAAACAAAATATTGATTTTAGGAATGAATTTAGAATAAATTTTTGCTTAAAAATGAATTATTGATCTTAGGAATGAATTTAGAATATATATTTGCTATGAAAAGAATTATTTATTTTAGGAACGATTTTACTATGAATTTCTTGCTTAAAAATGAATTATTGATGTTTGGAATGAATTTAGAATATATTATGCTTAAAAACGACAAACACTGAGACTTATTAACACTGACAAATGAGAGTGCTAACTTCCATATTGATGTAGCTGTCATTACTGGAGCTCAGCCTCCATACCACAATACCGTTGGAGCTACAATGTCTTCTCCTGGGCCTATTTTAAGAACAAAATATTCATAGATTTTATTTAAGAATAAAACACTTAATTCTGATATTTTGTGAATTCTATATGCGATAATCAACATTATTCCTAAGTTTATACACATTAAAATTGTGTTCTTGAAAAGCCTTGAATTTTCTATGTTAAATATCTGTATGAACCAATATGTGTAACTTGAAAAAAACCCAACAACTTTTCTTATCAAGTAGGAATACTGTGTGCGTATCAGATAAAAAGTGGACTATTTTAAAATTTCAAAACTTAAACCCTTGGATTTCTTTAAAATTTTCAACGTTGCCAGGAACTGGGCTATTTCACAGTTTCAAAACTAAAACACTTGGATTTTCCTTGATTTTCAACCATACAGAATAGTGTCCCTGTTAAATATCAATCCATATTTTCTCTAATATTCTTGGTGTGTCCAAACTATTCTTATTGAAGATTCCCATCTTCCTGGTATGCTTTTAAACAGACTAATTTCTTTTTAGCTTCCTTTTTCCATGAGCTATGGAAGAGAAAGCAAGTTGAGCTGGAGTATGAATGGGATATAGCAGACTTTGAGCAGGAAGAAGTAAGTAGACTTTCGGTTGACACTAAACATATGGAAATTATTATGGGACAGAAATAAAATTTGTAGAATGCTTTCATGAGAAATGTGCAAAATTCAGTTGCACCTTCTAATTAGGACCGTATTCATTACTATTAATAAAGGTCGTAATTGCGACTTGGTCTCATATTGGGTGACAAGTTTACTACTTAATGGGACTAATCAAACATACTTGATGTTAGGGAGTGGTCATTATCTGTGGCTTGTCACAATAGGATGTTTTATTGTATTTGCATTTTAATTAACTCATTTGGAAGCTTGAATTTCAGCAACAACGTATCCCTTCCAGGTCATTGCCGAGATCCCTCTTTATAATGCTCCATTACTATCATTAGTATTATGTTGTATTCAGTCAAAGGAACCGTTAATATTAACCATGACATATGCGAATCTCTCAGATTGAAATAATACCTCCACTACTGGCAATGATATGACCATGTTATATCAGAGTTTTTATTATAATGAATAAGTACAGTAATGAAAAAACAGAGCCGTGATATGTCCATGTTGTATGAGTGTTTATTACAATGAATAAGGATTAAGTAATTAAAAAAAAGAGCGATATGACCGTGTTATATCAGATTTTTTATTACAATGAATAAAGATAAGTGATTAAAAATAGAGCCATGATTTGACCATGTTATATCAGTTTTTATTATGATGAATAAGAACAAGTAATTAAAAAATAGAGCCTTGATATGACATTGTTATATCAGAAGTGTTCCATAATGTGGTTCCTTTGTATTTTCAAATATCAGCGCCACAATGATTGAACATTTTTGCTAACACAGTTCACAGTTAAAGTTTTACTGTATTTTCTTTTTTTTAGGAAATTCCTCGTCCAGAATTTGAGGCACAAGTTCAACGGCTTAGAACAAACCCAATAACACAGGTTAACAAATTTTGATGTTTTTTTCATAGTAGAAAAAATATTAAAATATCTCCCTTTGGTATGTAAAAAGTATAACACAAATCTCATATGCACAACTGATCTTCAAATTTTTACTGCCAGTAAGCTTATGGTATGGACATGATTCTGACATGTATTATCTGTGTTATATCTGTCATACATCATTGATCCACAGTTACTATTTGTAACTTCTTCTCAAAACCTACTAGACCAGTTTCAACAAAATTTGGCAAAAAACATCAAGGCAAGAAAGCATTTTAATTTTATGCAATGAAGTTGATCTGCTGATACTAAAGCTAGAAATTATTAATAATTTCTTGTCAATAACTGCTGAAAAAGAATTTTACCAAATTTAGCAGAAAGCATATTGGCATAAGTGACATGAGTGACTTTTAAATTTGTATGAATGCTGATGACCCACAATCAGATATAGTCACCATCGGTAAAATTGGAAAAATCTTTAAAAGGTTTCTTTATAAAAGAAAACGGCTCAATAAAGCTGATCTGCTGTCAAACATGGATACCATTACTAAAAGTTTATAAAGCTTCTTTCAGCAGAATGTTACCAAATTTAATAAAGTATTATGGCCTTAAGGTTGGTAAAATGCCATCCATACACCATTCAGACATGAAGGCTTTTCGTGGTATTTTCAAATGATGCTAATCTGGCATCAGATATGGCTGCTTGTATACTAAGTATACGTAAGCATTCTAATTCTTGTCAAGGACGTTCACCAGAATTAGAGCAGGTCTGACAGATATCATCTTAGATTGGAAGGCCTTTCATTTTTGTACAGATAATACAAATCTGCTACCAAATATGGCTGCCATTATGAAATCAAGAAATCCAGTAAAAGACTTTTCTCACAAACCAAGTAACAGAACCCATAAAGGACTTCTCAAGAACCACTCAACAGAATTTGGTGAAATTAGGCAGAAAGTATCCTTGCACAAATGCTTTTCAGGGTTTTACAAATTGTACCAATCAGCTATTAAAATATGGCACCATTACTGAAAAAAAAAACAAAAACAAACACTTTAAACAAATTGTTCCCAACCACTGATGACATGTAATAAGAAACTTTTGGGCATGTAACCATCTCAGTTTTTTTTATGAAAAATAGCCAATTTGCTATCCAATATGGCCCATGTTACAAATGTGAAGAAATTAGACAGTAGGCATCCATCTAAGCCAGATTTCTATGCCATTTGCTCCATCAGCCAGGTCAACTATTTCCAAGCCAACCAGTTTCTTCTTTCAGAGCTGTATGCCATTTTAAGGAAATACTGAGACTTCTAACTCCTATATGCATTTTAAATTTATAATGGACAAGTGGAAAAATTAAATTATGATATCTCACTGGAAAAGCAGTCATTGTGGAAAGTATCTTTGTTTTAGAGAGTTCTCCTCTCGTTTGTCCTTTCATGATCAAAAGCAATGACTTACAGAGCACTGAGACATAGATCATCTTCTACCAAATTTTTTTTAAAAAACATCCTGGTGATTGATGGGTGAAAAGGTGAAGGTCAGGGGAAGGACATTTATTAAATATATGTCAATAGATATTTTCTCAATTATTGCAGAACTTTATTGATGTGTTATGATTAAAATGATAGAACATTTATTTTTAATAGAAAGAAGAGCCATATGTACCAATTTGGAGTAAATCTATTCGATACTTCACCACAGCAAGCATCATCTTCTTCTCTGTAAGTATCACCATTCACTTGCTTTCCAATATACCATTTATACTTGTTTATAAATTGAGTTAACTGCAAGTAGTAAAGACCATGATCATATGTAGCATAATGTGCCAGCAGATCAGGATCTATGTTATTTGTTCCACTTATTGCTCGTAACAAACTATATATATCCATATGTGTGACAATAGTTATTGGTCATTGCAGTTTGCATTTGGACTTAAAAGCAAATAAACAAGAGACCTGCCAACCGTTACAATTTGAAATGACCATTAAATCATGGGCCTGTGGAATATTAGCAAAACATTATGAAAATATGATCATTGTGGTTAAATCTGGAAACTGGCTTGTTCATGTTTGATTCAGAACCAGGTTTCATATTAAGTTCATTGATGTTGGTCTGGGAACCAGTCTAAATTTTACAGTAATACTTCGGATGTTTAAACAGCCCATAATTTTCATGCAAAACACCTGCATGACCAAACTGGTGCTTATAACATTGTCTAGAAATGTCATCCATTGAACAAAAATGCTTTCAAGACAGAAGTGACAGTAAGCCTCTTAAAACATTTAAAAACCCAGCATTCAAGTAAGAAAAGGAATATTTAGTTTCTTGGGAGGAAAAAGTAGGAAAGGCTGTAATTACATTTATTGGACATGTCATGTTGATTTGAGTGTCTTATGGTGGGAGGGATGAATGCTGTTGCCACTTGAAATTGAAGAAAAAGAAAACTTAAACATCACAAACATCTAGCAGTAAGCCTTTTTGTTCGATGGGGTTTGGAACTGCAGAGGTAATTAAGGTCTAAGTGTACCTTACAAACTTCTATAGTTGAACATAATGTTTACCTTCACTGCATTAGGTTTAGATCACACTTCTGAGCTTTTTAAATGTACCTTTCCATGTAGGCAACAATACATGAAATTTGATTGCACCTTACTGAAAATTTGTCTAACTTATGAAAATTGTTGACTGTCTTCCTGAGGGTCTTGCTGGGGTTGGCATGTCTGATACAGTATGTAAACCTGTCTAGTGGGCTCAGGGATGTAAAATAAGTCTGGTGGCAGGTCTGATAAAGTATGCTGGCCCCTTTTGGTCCAGGGATGTAGAATAGTCTAATGGCAGGTCTGATATAGTATGTAAGCTTCTTTGGGCCCAGAGATGTAGAACAGGCCTAATGACAGGTCTGATGCAGTATGTAAATTACATTTGGTCCAGGAATGTTGAATAGACCTGGTAGCAAGCCCCTTTGGGCCCAGGGATGTAGAATAGGCCTAATAGTAGGTCTGATATAGATTGTAGGACCCTGTGGTTCCAGGAATGTAAAATAGGTTTGATGGCAGGTCTGATACAGTATTAGGGCTCTTGAATGAGTTTCAGGATGAAGGGTTGACTCTTCATTCCTGAAACTTGCATGAATTAACCTGGCATTACACTGGACCATAGATATAATTACATCATTAAGTGAAACCAATAAAGAATGAAGAATATACCAAGCAGCATGTGTGCAAAGAACTAATTAAGAATAAATACCATAATTTGCAAGCAGCATTAATTAATAGTTTTGTCTCAAAGGAATACAAGTGAGATATAATTTGGGCTCTGTAGAGAAGATGAGTAATATTGGAACATGCACAGTATCCAGAGAGTATGAGACAGCAGATGCTAAATGTTGTCAAGATGAATTCATACAAGCTTTAGTTACTGATATCAAATATCAGCAGTCAAAATGGAACATGTAATTAAGGTAATGATCAGCTGGGATAAAAGAAATTTTTTAACATGTATCTCAAAATAATTTTGTTTCAACAAATGGATAAAGATGCTAATGGGTACTCAGGCACGCACCCATTAATAATAACCTGGTAATAAAAGGAGCCATAGGGTATCCACTTACCATATACAAGTTTTCTGTCAGTGCTTGTAAAGGCAGCACTTACTTCTTTTTTTTTCAAGCTGACTCTATCCATTTCATTGAGCTGCAAATACATGTACTTTTACAGTGCCCAGCAGAGGTCTGCCTTTTCCAGTAAATATTTAACCTTAATCCCATAGCTTGTTTTCCCAAGTGACAATCTGTTTGATTGAATTGCGAATACATGTATTTTCAGGTCCAGGCAGGGGTCTGCCTCTTCCAGTAAATATTTTCCCTTAATCCCATTGTTTATTTTCCCACTTGACAATCCATTTGAGTTGTGGATACATGTACTTTTTAAGTGCCAAGCAGAGGTCTGCCTCTTCCAGTAAATATTTGACCTTAATCCCAGAGCTTGTTTTCCCACTTGACAATCCGTTTGAGTCACGAACACATGTACTTTTTCAGTGCCAAGCAGAGGTCTGCCTCTTCCAGTAAATATTTGACCTTAATCCCATAGCTTGTTTTCCCATGTGACAGTCCGTTTGATTGAACATGAGTGTAGTACAGTAGCCAGTAACAGAGGGTCATTATTTGATCTTGCTGTACAACTGACATGCTCAGTTGCAACCTTTAATAGATTGCACACAGTGTATGATCAAAGTGTTACTTACAAAACTCAAGTTCTCTCAAAACAAGAATCTGCATATAACAGTAAAGCAACAGAAAGGGAGTCAGATGATATTTATGATGACTAACCAAAATGATTTACAGGACAACAATGGAGGATTTCAGAACTTTGTCAGACAATGAGGATAAATTCTTGGACTTCGTACTAGATGACATTAGATGGGGATATTTATAGGATACTCTGAATTTTAAAAATGTGGATCTGGTTTGAACACATATCCCATTAATGGATATTTTCATCTGTTGCACTAAAGAATATTTTAAAGCTATAAAGGTATTTAAAAAAGAATTGAATAGATAGTTTTGTTTTTAAACACAAAAATTCAAAATAAAAGTTTCTCAAATTTAGTCTTGGTCATACTAAGGTGGATTTATTGTTTTCAGTAAATATTCTCTTCACTGAACTAGATAATTTTTGAAGAAAAGAGGTTTGTCTTTCAATAAAATTTTAGGGTTTGGCAGTGATGGTGCCTCCATTATGGCTGGCAGTAAAACTGGTTTTGTAACTCACTTCAAAGAAAAGAATCCCCGTCTTGTGTCAGTGCTGTATGGCACATAGATTAAACCTGTGCTTTTCAAGGGCTGCAGAAGAGGTAATTTACTTAAATAAAACCTTTCAAGATGTTTTGAAGAAATTGTTCAGGTATTTTAAGAAGTCGTCTTCGAGGACAGCTATTTGAAAAAATTCAAAGTGTATTGGACTTGAATATTCTACAAAAGAACTACATGAAATTCATTGGATGGCATTCTGCAGTGCATTATATGCAATTTGCCATTTATGGAAGCCTCTGGTCTGTTTTAGATGGGTTCTGTATTGCTGCCTAAAGAGCTAAAGAAGGGAAAAACCATTATCAGACTCTGCTTTTAAATAAACTTAAGATGGACCTTGCTGGTAAATGTGTTTCAATAAAAGATGTTAAACTTTGAACAAAGAAAATAACCAGAAAGAAGTAAGCAAAGAAATTAATTAGGCCAAGAAAGATATTTGTGATAAGCTTGTAGCTGAGATGAAAAGATTTGCAGCAGAACATAACAACAATTGCAACAAGTTTCATGGCTATTGGACTAAGAAAATCTGTCATTTCTTTGTAACAAAGAGGTTGCTGATCATGACCGAACTGAAATCAAGACTTTCATACAACATTTTGGAGAAGATAAGAAAATTGGTAATGTAACCAGTAAAGCCCTCATTGATGGTGCTGCAATATTAACATTATATAGCCTTGCAAAAATGTGATCTTACAACAGAAATATCCTAGGGACAAATTGATCGAGTTGTGGAAAGTTATGTTTGAATATCATAAAGACCAGTTCCCTAATTTGTTTAAATTGGCCAAACTGCACTGTTTCTCCCATTGCAAACAACAGATGGTTAGAGGGGATTTAGTTAACAAAACATTATTTACACTGCTCTTAACATCAGAAACAATAAACAGTGGCTATTGTAACAAGATAACCGAGTTGGACTTTCGGAATAATAACAGAACACTGTTGATGGTGATACAAGTACAATGTTTATTGATGTATGACTTAAATGAAAAAAGAAATATGATTGATACATGCTTGTATGGATCCAAATACTGGATAAATTAACATAATCCGCACGAACCTAAGAATGCAGTAAATACAAATAAATGATCTTACACAGTACAAGGACAAAGGTGAACAATTTACGGTTACCGTAATATCACATGATGAAAAGAATGAGTTTTACTCAATAGCAAAAATGATGTATTCACTCCAATAGTGAAAACAGAGATATTTTACTCAAATGGTAAAATGATGATTTGATAGGACAGATATCACAAAATATCTTTACACTTCCTAAACACTAAACACTGGGTATAACAACCCCAAATTAGCCCACGGCTAAAAGATTACATGCATGGAGTAACACAAAACACTCCGTCAGTATCACTTGGCTACCAATCACACCGGTCAATCAAGTAATCAGCATTATAGGTAGTCACTGACCACCATTCAAATCCTTGGTTATTCAAGCAACCAGCACCCAACAATTTGTTCAGCAATGCCCGATCACCTGCTACTCGACCAGCAACACTGTTCACTCGGCTCCACGGCTGTCATGGTCAACTTCCATGGTCAGCTCCACAGCTGGCACCACGTCGACCACAATCACCATTGCTCACCCTGGTCAGCTGAAAATACATCTAATACTATGTGCTATTCATGACACGGGCATATAGGATTAAATGTAATGAGGTTATATACAGTAAGTTACACAAATTACATTATCAGTACAATATTACAATACAATAAACAGGTTCAGAAGTGAACCCGTATCCGATAAGATTCCTATGGTACTAAACGTTTCTTAATAAAATGCACCTTCATATTGCTAATATAAATCTCTTGCTAAGGCACAAACAATAGAAAATATTTGCGTTATACCCCGCCATCCCAAGCTACATAGAAAGTGTACAAAAATAAATGTGGTAGTATAGTAGCTATAACTTGCAATGTACACAAGAAATGTATAAATTACATACCTCTACAGCTGAAGATGTGCAAGTCCCTAAGTAGACTGCTTACTAACAAGACGTTCCATAATGTGAAGATTTCACCTTACTGTGAGGCATTTATATACAGACAATGTAGCCGTGCTAGATGTAAATCAGTTTTTTCCCATCGAGAGCACTTCGCACGTGTGGTAGGGATAAACCGAACTCACTATTTCGAAAAATGTACAATATACGTAAATCACCCTTGGGCATCGTTGTACACAAAAAACGAAACCCGAGTACATGCATTTAATAAATAGAAGGATTTATACAATTCCATGACAGCTATTCAGATATGGGGGTGTGGGGTGAGTGTCATATAGACCATTTCCCATTTTCAGAGGCTTTGAAGAATTGGAGTGATAAGAAGCAGAGAAGAATAGTTACCAGCAGAGAAAAATAAATTAGGTATGCTGATACATTATATATTTGTTAAAGATGTAATATAAAGACGTTAAATGCTTCTTTTAAATTAGGTATGTATTGACCTTATAATAATCTTTGTCACTCATCAGCAATCAATTGGCATTGTCTCCCTCCCCCTACTCATCCCCCCACCTTTGGAGGCACATGTAGGTGTTGGGGACCTCCCCATCTTAAAAAAATTCCTGGCAGTATCTCTGCAGGGTAAGCTAACACAGCACTGTGGCATGTCCTTGGGCAAGATACTGTATTCCAATTGCCTCAGCGCTAAATAACCCACTTCAGTTGCAGTACCATAAGACACCAAACTAAACCAGACAAATTTATTAAGGAATATCATCAGGTGTCATACTACCAGGCAAAGTGGGTGACTAAGTCGCCTGAAAAATGTAAACTTCACCTTCTTCTGTTAGGAAAGTGAAAACAACTTCACCCTGGGATTTTTTGGAGGAACATTGAATGACCATCCTTTTTGAGATGCTCCCCCACCTTGACCAGGCTAGTCCCAGCATTGTGTAATATATAGCTCAAGGCGAAATGTAGTCTTCAAGCCATCAAAAAGCTGGTGTTTGTATCAATTACACTGAAAAACAAACTCTTGCACATTCACAGTGTTTTGATAGCTGATTGATCTTTAACCATTTCCAGAGTAAGTTAGCAACTATTACTGCCCTATTTCTGCAAGTTATCCTTTGATGATACAAACATGCACACTTGTGTTTCGAAACTGAAACTTATGTAAATAGCAATTTGAGTTTTTAGAATAGAATCGGTAACATGAATATTTTAACTGCCACGTGTACATTATTTTCTTGATAAAAATCAGTTTGGAACCATAAGTGAGCCTTTCATGGGAAAATAATGGTGGACATCGCAGTTCTGGGAAGTAACGTTTTATTAGATTGTCTCGTTTTGTAAACCATTGGGCAGATATATTCAGGAAAATATACAGTTCATAGAAAGCAGAGTCTAAATATTATGTTATTAAAGATTTGGCTTTAGAATACAATTATATAGATTATAAATATACAGAGAAATGCTATGCTGTGGAATTCTTGAGACGCTGTAAGGTCAAGGTTGTATTCTGAGTTCACTCAATTTTTTGAAAATAACGAAGAGAAAGAAAAAAACCCAGCAAAGCCAATACTATTTAACCAAAGCCTAATAATTCCAATTTTTATGAATTGATTGCATTTTCAATGTTTTGATTGAATGTAAATGGTCATGTGATACTGATCTGGAATTTTTTACACATTGATAAATTCTGCAGACTACTTTTGGTTCCCTGTGTCCATTTCATTTGATGTGAAGTTTTATCTATATCAATGCTTTACACCCTAATAATAACAACAACAGGCTCCCACCCACCCACTCCTGTGATTTCCGATTAAAAACGACAAGCCACAGATTAAAATTGACCATTAGAAGTTAAAACAATGGAATTGTACAGACTTTCCTGCACTCCAACACTCACCCCTTTTGCCAAAGAAGGCATATGGCAGGTTTTAGAAGCAATCTTCAGAAATTATTGCATTTCACCTTGACAACATGTTACAGCAGCGGTTATTGGTCAGAGTCATATGTCAACCAAGGGATCTCACTAAAATGGACACGATTTTGCGTTTGAAAGATCGAAATATGTAGAAAGTAACAATGACGTTGCTGTAACATGTGCCATACGCAAGCATAATTTTAGAAAAAAAGGAATATTCCTGGATTAACCGCAACAGCCATTTTTTATATATTAAAATAATGATCATAATATATCATTGGCATGACCCACTATGACATTCTGCTCTGTATCACTGTATAAAGAATCTATAAATCTTGGCTAGCGAAGATAGGGCTATGTATTTTATCGCAGTTAGGAGGCTAATAAAGAAAACTGATGTACATAAAAGTGAATGTTTTGTTGATTAAATCTGCTGATCTGATGTTAGAAAGGAAGTAATTTGGAATTATAAGGATTAAATGATCATGGTTGGGTATTTATCAATGTATAAGTTTTACCTAATCACTCAAAAAGTTTACATGAAGTCCTTCGGACTTTGTTTACTTTGTGAGTGATTAGGTAAAATTTACACATCGATAAATACCCAGCCATGATCATTTAATGCTATAATGTTACCCCAAGTACGTAGACAGATATCTTACATTTGCAATCCTGTCAATGGACTGTTGTAACGAAGTTACAATATGAGTCATTACATTAAGAAAACCCCTTTTCTAAAAATTGATGCAATTGCATGTTTGCTGTGTCAATTTGGTTGTAAAAAAAAAAAGGGGTTTAGTTCATTCATATATTGACTTTAATTCTTCACTGTGTTGTCTATGAACAGTTAAGGTAAAGTTTCATTGGCAACAAAGAAATCAGGATGAACAGTATGATCTGAAAGATGTGTGCATTTGCTCTCATGTACTTGGTACAGGGGTTGTTTCAAACAAGTTTATAAACCTTTTCAAATGCCATTTTATAGTGAACTTTCAGAAAGTAAAAAAAAGTTTTTGATTAAGGGTAGTTGATTAAGCATTTGTACAAACTTGCAATTACAATATCGTAATCTAGATACTTAGTTAAAATTTATTACAATGTATAGCTTCAGTTGTTCTCTTTTAAGTCATATTGCCAAAATACAATAAATATGCATAAAATGTGTTTATAATCTAGGTAGAACTCAGAAAATTTTTCTACTTGAAAATAAAGTATTGCTTAAAACCAATGTTAAATGCAAATATGCATAGTGGGAAATAGATGGCATAATTCAGTTAAGAGAATGAAAACAACAACACAGACACAAATACACACACACACACACACACACACACACAGAGTTTTGTATATATATATATATATATATATATATAGAGAGAGAGAGAGAGAGAGAGAGAGATTCACTTCTCCCAAAAATTCAAGTCAAGCTTGACCCCTGATCATAGGGAAAATTGTTGGAGAATTTTGTAATGTTTGACAAGTTAATATATATTATAAATGTTTGGTATTCATTCAACTCGGAGCAACCTTATATGGTGAATTATTTCTTTCTTGCTGTCTCCATCTCAGGCACTTTATTTCTAGACTTCTAAAAGCCTCATCTATTGAAAGTTATAAATCTTTCAACAAAACATTCTGGACAGCTACATCAGCCTGCTTTAATTGGACAAGTTATATCTGGTAACTGATTCCTATTCTGATAGTTGGACAAGTTATATCTGGTAACTGATTCCTATTCTGATAGTTGTAAGAACTTTAGAGATTCAAAACAGTAGATACTTTTTTGCTATATTGGCAGAAGGTATAATAGGTTCCTGTGATGAATAATTTTTTGTTTCTTGTGACACAGCTCTGTGTGGTACTTGGAGCAGTGTTTGGCGTCATAGTCTACAGAATCATCATCACAGCCGTGCTGTATTCCAGTGACGAGTTTCTCTTGAGATCTCGAAGCACGTTAGTCGCATCAGGAACTGCTGCTTGTATCAACTTGGTGATCATTCTAGTCCTGAACCAGGTAATTGTAGCAGGGATTTTTAGCTCAACTGTATGAAGTCGGGATTTTTAGTTTGCCTCTGTGATGTAGGGATTTTTAGCTCACCTCTATGAAGTAGGGACTCTTAGCTCACCACTATGAAGTATGGACTTTTAGCTCACCTCTATGAAGTAGGGACTTTTAACTCACCTCTAATATAAATTCAGCATCACATTTAAAGTCATATGCATAAGTAAAGCATCTTGACTGGTCTTTCTTTCTAGGTCAAAGGCAGCAATTTGGAATGGGTTTCATTATATCTGCTCCTTTGAAAGTGACCTTATGGGACAAACTTTGTACATACACTTACATTAGTTGTACATTCTTGTTCAATTTTGTATATTTCACTACAGGTTTTAGCTCTGCTGGTTATAGACCAGTGGTGCATATGGGATGGTCTGTTGTCCATCCGTCTTTATCCAAGTTTGCTATTGCCATGCCTCCTAAATTACTTGGAGGATTGCCGTGAAATGTTACACACACATTCATCCCTAGGTCTGGTTGGTCATAAACGAAAATAATATGGCTCAGATATCCAGCACAGTGCCTATCTTGAAAAGGACTTATTTTATGATACGTTGTTGGTTCTGAATGGAAATCGTGCCAGTCTGATATCCAGTATAGCTGCCATAGTGGCTATCCTGAAAATCTTCTTATTGCTCTTCCTGAATTGGATGGTCATATCCACATGGTTTTTCATTAAAAGACTTCTTACGTTGGCAGTAAATACAAAGAGTGCCGATTTGAAAATCTTCTTATCACTGAAGAATATCAAAGATGGTATCAACACCCAGCAATTAAAAGGAAGAAATGGTCTCATCTTGAATTCCTGTAAATTCTTCCCATTGCCAGTAGAGCACCAGTTCCTTCAAGGGACTTTGTTTCTAAGTCTGTATGCATACCATTATGACTGGAATTGTAAAACATGGTGATAGAATGCATATTGATTAGTGCTACACCCTCATCACAAAAGTAGGCCATTGTGACCCATATTTCATGCTTCATTGACTTTTGTTAAATTCTAATTTTAAAGTTATTTTCTCAAGCTCTGTTCATGCTAGAATCATCAAACTGATCATACTAGAAGTTTATATCGATCTTTATTAGTACCACAGTGCCACAATTTTAACAATAGAAGGCCACATTTTACTGGCTTTAGGTTATGATTTTGTAATCTGCTCTTAACATAATAAATGTTTTCTCAAAATGTATACAGACTTTTAGATGCCTAGAATCCTGAAACTTGGTGAGGTGATGCATCTTGATGAGTATTATAGTCTCATCACAATTCACACTGACCCATACTTCATACAGTCGTGATTTGGCTAAATTTTCAGTTTTAAGTTTATTTCTCAGGCTCTGTTCATCCTAGAGTCATCAAATTAGGAGACTGTATTCATCTCCATGAGTGCCAAACCTTGAAAATAAAGGTTCACAGTGACCTTTGTTTACATTTTACTGGCATGGGTTACATTTTTGCATTGCAGTCGTGACCACATTGCCTTTTTTGCATGCTGTATACATGCTGTTATATCTGAACTCATTAAACTTCACGATTGGATGCATCTTGATGGGTACTTCTTTCTCATTCAACAGTAAGTCATTATGGCCAATATTTTACACTTCTCAGGTTTAGATTAAGCTTTGTGTTTGATGTTATTTCTCTGGCACAGTTTATTCCTAAGTCATGAAATTTATAATAATATGCTTTATTGTTTCTACCATACTCTTACAACAAAAGTTTATCATGACCTTTAATTCTTTATTGGCTTTTATAAAGTTGTTGCATTTAGTGCATGACCCAGTAAGTTACGGCATGCTATGTACATACACTTTACTCTTCTACCTAGAATACTGAATCTCTGTGTGAAATGCATCCTCATAAGTTCTATATCTTTTTGCAAAACGAGGTCTCCGTGACCAGTATTTCCTGCTTCAATGATTATGTTGAAAAGTGTGTATAGTACATATATTGGGCACTGTTTATGCATGAAAATAAAGAAACTTGGTAATTGGATGAATCTGTGTTAGTGGAACACCCTTTGAACCAAAGGTGGTCAATTGTGACGTACATTTTGTACTTTGCTGCCATAGGTTAAGCATATGTGCTAAGCTCGGGACCATATATATTCTTCCATCTACACAGAAGGCCCTTTCTGGACAGTGAATTTGGAAGTGAGAATAAATGTTTATTCAGTGGTAAACTTGTACATTATTGTGATACGTTATCCTCAGCAGGTTAAATGTACTTGTGAATGAGTGTTGGAATTGAATTGTATGCTTTTCATGTGAGTCATGTTTGTAGTGGCTAATCATGGTAATTACTGATGCATGAACTATACTTGTAATACAGCTATCACTCCATGTTTACTCAAAGCCAGTATCTCTCACCCAGTAAAATCTGTCCTTCAGAGGTGGACAGTGGTCAGAACTTTCTAAAGCAGACTTCATTAACAGTGGTTTTATCATATAGTACTTCTCCTTTGATATCATGTAAATGTTGTCTTTTTTGTCCTGTCATAATATTATGTATGTAAATGATTTGACAGCATGTCATCACAATGTAAACTATACAGTGCTGATCAAAAGTTATATGTAACATAATTGTAAAAAATTGGGAAAAAATGAAAAAGGTGACAATGGTATTTAGGTACACAACAGTAACATGTAAAGCCCAGTATTTTAGTGACATTGCTGAAATAGCAGAAATGTTACAACAAATTTTGTATGTTCTCTTGTCCTTAAACTCGTCCCTTCAGGGAATTCTTTTTGCTGCCATTCCCTTGACATATCAGAATAAGTAAACATTTGAAATCTTGAGATATATCTTGAGTAAGCTTTTAAAATTACCTTATTCATAAATTCCTATGTCTTGAAATGTTTGCTTGTACAAAAAGAAAGATTATGCATGACACAAGTGTGTTTAACAATAATTTTGTATTTTATATATATATATATATATATATATATATATATATATATATATATATATATATATATATATATTATCTTTTTCAGCTGTATCTAAAAATAGGATTAGTCTTGACTAACATGGGTAAGTGTCACATTGAAGAGTTATTTTTAACTGATATGTCCATAACACACATAGCCCATATTAAGATGTGATAATTGGGTGAATTAATATCATATCATTTAAATGAAACCATATGAAGACAACTTTCCTTTGTATATCTTATGATATAAGTAAGAATTTCAATAGTGTTGTTTTAAAATTCACTGTACATATTTTGTCATTTGTTTTCATCATTAAGTCCATCAGCCTCTATGTGTATTGCCTTGAAATTGACTTTAAAGGATGAAGATAGATAAATAGACAGAGATGCCAACTTTTCCAATTTTGGGTGAATAATTTCTGTTATTGACCTCAAATTATGCCATTACAATCACTTCTGTCAGATTCCAATTTTCAGGTCAGATATAATTTATGTAAACGAACAAAACTTAATCACACAAAAGCATTTGGATATTGACCAGTCAGAAATCAAGTCAACTTCATGCCCTGTTCTCCTGAAAAAATGGAAGAAAACTGTCAAACTGAAAGTGACCAATGAGGATTATACCTATAACAAAACAGTGTGTAGTATAGACCTTTGAATTTGAACACACAAGGAATCAACTTTCGACAAATACAATGCTTTTGATGTCTTTTCTCAGTGGACTTCAGTATGCCACATGTTGGGAAAGATTACCATAGAAAACACATTTGAACCTTTAAAAAACCTACTTGAAATCAGGAAGATTTAATGATTAAAATAAAGTCATAGATAAAAAATTTAATACCATGCCTTCAGTCTTCGCTCAACAGATGTCAGCATCCTGCATTGTGGGAAAGATTACTGCAGGAAGCACATTTGAACCCCCAAAAAGTATACTTTAAATCAGTAAGAGTTGATAAAAAGTCTTGAATCAGAATTTGATTTGATTTGTAGAGTTAAATTCATCTTTTGAAGCTGGCATTCCAGTTTCATATCTGTTGATTGGCATCAGTGCAGACAGACAGACAAAATTATACATTCAAAGGCAGAATGTTTTTATTTTCATGTTTGATTTTCATTATGGGAATGGATTAACAGTTATATAAATCATTAATTTGTTGAAAAACAATTAATGATAATTGGTTTCTTGGTTAAAGTTGTTCCAATAGACATTGTAAATAATGGATGAAGGCAGTAGACTAACCACTGATCTGTTGGTGTCATATTCGGCCAGAAGTAAAAAGTTTTTAAAAAATGACGCATGTTTACTTCACCCAAATGACATAAAAACTAAAAGTATGAAACAGAATTGCTAACTGTATATGGAAAGATTAAGAAGTCAGGTATAGTCTGTTTTCTATTTTCATTTACCTGAAAAAATAAATCAATAGTGGTTGCAATCTGTAATCTGCTATATAACTTAAGTTCATTGATTGGGAAAGCATATTAATTTCAATTTTGCCATTTCAGAACAACATAGAACAGAGACTGAATGGGAAGATGCCTTCACCTTCAAGATGTTCCTCTTCCAGTTTGTCAACTACTATTCCTCCATCTTCTACATCGCCTTCTTCAAGGGCAGGTGCATAAATAATGCAGTCTTCATCCTCCACTGTATTTGCTCAGTTGCCCATGTAGCTACCTGTCGACAGTGTAGAAGACCAAGGGCATCCAACAATTTTTGGCAGGGGGCCAAAAAAGATAAAATCCATAAGTCATGGGCCACATGAGCAAGAGCAGTTCCTTATCACTAATTATTAATTAAAATGTATATTTTCAAAAGGGCTGATAATATGAAGTACTGGGCTGCACACCTGGCTTAGGCTGAGATGAATTGTTATGTAATGTGTCAGCAGAACACTTCACTCTACAGACAAGTTAAAGTAAACAGCATAGAATCCAGTCTGATGTTACTAAGTACAAGATGAATATTAAATCTGCAAAAATTAAACTGACCATCAGTTCAGAGTGAATTTTCCTTATTCTCACATATCTAAGGAACTAGTGATCACACCAGTGATGTGTGCATACTTTATTTTTAATTTGGATTATTACTAATTTTCATTTTAAAAAGTTACAGAATTTAGTCCCACATTACAGATTTTTGGGCTTGTGATTTTGGATTGTAACAATTGTAATAAGGAAAAGCCTATCAATTTGAGGGAAAAGGTGAAAAGTCAAGCCCAGTGACTCAGAAAGGAAAATGGTTGCTGCACAAAAATTGCAGTTTTTAGCTTTGCATCTTTGCAAAAGTGTGTGGATGATTCACATGTTGAGCAAGAAAGAAACCTATTGAATTTTTGTATCTGAAACCCAAAGGTCAAAGGTCATGGTTGCTGAAAGATGGATTTTGCTTAGTAATTATAATTCTAGACTTGATACATTGACCAAAGTTTGAGAAGGGCATGCATATACAGTATAGAAGAAGCTTGTAGCATTTGGGATCAAAATAGCATAGAGCAGAGTCATTCAGGCAAAAGAAAAATGAGTTTTGCAAAAAGAAACTTTTATTCTTGACTACGTTCTTTGACAAACATTTGTAGATTGCTTATACTAGTTGATAAAGAAACCTACATTCTTGGGTTAAAGGTGAAAGGTCACAGTCATAACAAGTTTAATATGAAATTAAAGGTTTCTGCAATGCAGGTTTAGTTGAAGTCTGCATGCATTGACAAACGTTTTAAAGTTATTGTGACCCATAGGCCAATACTGTCCAGAGTCGACCAAGCCTGCTAATGCCTACATAGAGGACTATTAACCATATGGCAGGACATGTTGCACTCTGGTTGATCAGTAATTGTCCATCCAGACAGGCTTAGAGAAGTTATTAAGGCTGTGCTTTTTATCAGATAAAACAAATATGAATTGACCTGGACACTAGCATATTTAATCCACATGCATTTTCTGGGCTTTTCTTTCAAGGACATTTTCATAACAATGTTCCTTTGATTAAAATAATTTTTAAATCAGAAGAATGACTTTTTTATCATTATTTGTCTCCTATAGTAGGTTAAAATAGTATGAAGTCCTAGTAATTAAAATTGCAGTAATTGTCAGGATAAAAACCAGTTTCCAAATGTATTGGAAACTAATAGGCCAGTACATCCTATAACCATGTTACTTGTTAGAAAATATTCTGAAAAGGAAATCCACAATTATCCAAAATTTCACTTGAAAAATGGAAAATTTTATAATGGTATGAAATCAGATATGTTCTTGAGGTGGAGAGAGCTAGCCTTTGTATCCACTTGTTTGCTTGATGTCAGCAGTTCTTATAAATGTTAAAATGCCACTTTAAGAGGCACGATGCAGTTAACGGACATCATAGTGCAGGGGTCGGCAACCGATTTTACATAGTGTGCCACTTTTTTTTGGATTAATTACAAAAAGGACGATTGCATGCCACCAGTAAGAGAGTAACGCTGTTAAAATCAAAATTTTTGGCTGCCTTTCATGTGCCACACAAAACCTCATGATGTCCCACCTTGTGGCATGTGTGCCGTAGGTTGCCTACCCCTTTCATAGTGTATAGTTGTTTAGCTACTGGCAGAGCTTTGGATTGTAATAATCTTAATTTTATTTCAGATTTATTGGTCGACCAGGAGCTTATGATTACAATTTGTTTGGATACAGGCAGGAAGAGGTAATTTTAATTTTGATGTTTTAAGCATCAGCTGTTATGGTCTTCTTCAGTAAGATGTCCATTCTCATTATTTTTTTTGGAGTATCCTTTTGAGGGGTATCTGAAAAGCATAGCACAGCTTACATGGTAATTTGTGTGATGATGATGATGATTACAATTGCCACGATGATGATGGCATTATCATTATTATTATAATTATTATAATTATTATTATTATTATTATTATTATTAAAAAAACACATGTATCCTTCTGATCTCATGAGAGTTTAATGGAGGGCAGGAAGTGAAGGTGGTGATCAGGTATGATAAAATTCCTATATCATATCTCAGAAACTGAAATTCTTTCATTGAAATAAATTGTCAGTGCTTATTCCCAGAAAGTTTACTTCAGATTCCTCAGAAGTATTGTGTCAAAAAACTTTGATCCAGTTTACATATCCATCACATTTTGCACACATTTTTGATGCCAGATATTGTATTATTCAGTGTGATCCAGCTGGCTGCTTGATTGAATTATGTCTTCAGATGGCAATTATAATGGTGGGCAAACAGGCCTATGGCAATTTCAAGGAAATTCTTTTGCCGTAAGTACAATTTTATAGGATCTTATAAAACTTGTAGAGCTGGATTTCAAATATAAAATGACAACTAATTAGTGACCCTAAAGACATTTGTTGTTCAAAGTGTAAGCTTTATGGCACAGCCATGTGTCTCAGCTTCAGTTTCTAAACAAATTTTTCCTTTGACTACATTCATTGATCATGTTAATATTAGGAGGAAACTCCACTACGTCTCAAATCAAACAGTCTCAGTAAGATAAATGTCTCATTGTCTATGTAACATTGAGATGAAGGGAAGAAACTCTTACTAATTACCATCCCAGACTGTAGTTAGGTGGTTGCGGTTGCTTATACAATCAGCGTCGTATCCTGTAGCAGACGTTTTTCAAAGTGAAGTAAATAGCATAAGACATCGAAGGTGCCAGTTGCTTTGTAAAGTTTTTGTAAATATATGGTTGAAAACACCAATCCTGGTTTTTTTTCCCTGAAGAAGGTGGCAGGTCTGAAACTAAGTTTCTCCTTCCCCAAGCCTCCTAACATCAATTATTAATACTACCTTGACAACCCACAGACAGCCTACTGGTGGGTGCCAGACAACTTTATTTTTATAGTGTAAATGGATGGGCAATCCAAGTTATTTCAGAGGGTTTGGGAGTTTCTTTTTCAAACCCATTCACATTTTACTTCCCTTTAAATGATGGACTTATTTTGTGATCAGTAGAGGGCTTCAGATTTGCTGAAGGAGATCAGGTTGTTACTCAACAAGTGAGTAGTAGAGAGAGTTTGCAAGCCAAACTCTCTGGAATTTTACACTATGCTGTATTTTTAAGCAGTGGAAATCTTAGGTCAGTCAGAGACCTTGGCATGCTCAACAAGTACATAGCCATGCAAATTTCAAAATAGAGATGACAGTGTCAATTATTCTTTCTGTAAAAAGGGATAAATTTGTTGTAACAAGATAACTGGGATGGGGTCAGATTATAATGAAGAACACTAATGATAGTGACAAAAATACAATGTTTATTTATGAATGATTCAGTGGAAAATATTATGTTCAATTCATGCACATACAAGATCCAAATGTTGGATAATTAACATAATGTGCACTAACCTGATAATGTAATGCAGTGTAAGAAAAGAACTTTAAATAGTACAGAGATTTATGATTCAAAGTGATCTCACACAATGAAATCAAATGATTCGCATAGATGTCAGCAATTTTCGGACAAATAATGATATGGTTCAGTGAAATACGATATGCGTTTCACTCAAATAGTGAAATGTGTGAAATATGATATGATTTCCTCAAATGGTAAAATGTTGTGTTTACTCAAATAGTGAAATGTATGAATATGATATGCTTTACTCAAATAGTAAAATGTTGCATTTCACTCAGGTGGTGAAATGTACGAGTTTTTCATTCAAATAATGAAATGCAAAATATCTTCTCAGCCCCAATGCTATGTTGGGAGGTTGAGAAGCCACCACCAATGGTCTGCACCTCCTAGTCTACCTAAAGATCCATTCAGTCTTTTGTTCTCTGCAAACTCATTGGTCCAGAAGCTTCTTCTGGCCAACTTCCTCTCCGTCAGCCAGCACACTGGGTATAAAAGAACCCAAATTAGCACATGGCTAAAAGACACCTACAGTCCGGTGAAAATATGGAGATACAGCATATCACTCCATCACTCTTCCAGTGCAACACTTGGCAATGAGTCAATCAACCATCAGTCATTCGCTGGTCAGTCAGTCAATCAATCAGCTGAAAATATATCCAAATCTGTGTACTACAGATGACACGGGCATGTATAATTTAGCACATAATAATGTTATGGGCTGTAAATTTGAGTTAATTCTTTTATACAAATCATATTATTGGGTCAACTGTACAAAGTCATAAGCAGGTTCAGAAGTGAACCTGTGTCCGATAAGAATCTGACAGTGCTTAACGTCCCTTAATAAATGCAGTGTTATTGCAAATATAAATCCTTCTGTTAAATCACATAAAATTAATTAGGAAATAGACTGTAACATTGCAGTATACTAAACAAGTCAGAGTTACCAAAAATACAAAATAAATGTGGTAGTCCAATAATTATATCTTATAATACAAATAGGAAACTAATACATAATTCAAATACCTCCACAGCTGGAGATTGCTAGTCATTAAAGTAGACTGCTCACTGACAAGACTTCTCCTACTGTGCCATTTTGCAATATGGTGAGATAATTCATACAATTTCTTTGTAGCCCTACATTGTCTGTGCGTTTGAAGAATATTGGTTTTCCCATTGCAAGCACTTCGCTTGTGCAGCATAGGACGAACCGAACTTACTGTTTCAAAATAATATGTGATATACAAAAATCACCCTCGGGTAATGCTGTACACAAAAAACGAAACCCAAGTACATCTATTTAATAAAACTATAGATTTATACAATTCTGTGACATTTTGTCGTTACACCTAGTGAGTACATAGTTTCATGTTCCTATACACACTCACTACCTTTGCTATATAGTTCATTCATATCCAAGGAACTATATACCAATTTCACACTCTCCCATTTGGTATCAACATTAGCCTTTAGGCATTCACCATGGTTGCCAACCTTATTATCACGATCATCTGGTCAACATTATTAACAGTGTTTGAATCACTAAGGTTGACAACTGTATTGTGACACTCTTCATACAGGGTTTTGAGTACATTGGACGCCCCTCAGTCGATCCAAGTAATCAGTAGACCTGAGCATGGAATTTTTTTAATAACTTCAACCTCTTCGCCCTCTTCAAGTACTCACAACTCATAATTTTGAGATTGCTGCGTCAATTTCCAACAAGGAATGGATTTCTGCAATAGAGTGTCCACAACTTCTTGGTCTGCTCTTAGTGGCAGCAGATTGTACTCTTCATGTCCGCCTGTTCATATGTAATTTGCTGATAGTCCAATTTTGTGGTTGACCCAATCAGCAAATCATGATCTTGAACAAATTAATATTTTTCTTCTACTTTGACTCAACAAATGAAAGTGCATGGCTGGGATTCCTTTGGTAAATTCCCACTTGGAAGCAAACCTGTAGCCCAGCTTTAACATGGCCAGTGGTGATTGGGGGCCAGAAGACTTACCTTTTTTCATCAGCCCGCTAGAAAGCCAGAATAAACATGTTTCATTTCTGAGGGTTCAATTATACAGAAAGGTAATAGTCCTCATTATGATGGTTAGCTTGGTGATGGCGGTTTACCTCTTCAGGTGGGGATGAAATCACTCGAACTGTGTTCTGGTTTGGAACTTTCTGCACTAGTGTACACAGATGAATTTAATGTACCAGTTCAGACAAATGCCCTCATTGTTCTGATCAATTAGTTGCCAAGAAGAGGCCATACCCTTCACATGGAATGGTCCATCCATCCATCCATCCATCACTCAACCTTTTGGCAGATTGTCTCTCTTTGAAAGACCGCTCCGGTGGCCTTGTGGTTAGAGCCTGTGCCTTGGATGCAGGAGGTCACGGGTTCGAACCCCGGCCAAGTCATACCAAAGACTTATAAAGATAGTACTAACAGCTGCCTCACTAGTTGCTCAGCATTAAGAGGTTAGTGTTAGGACTGGTCGGCCTGGTGTCTGGATAATGTGACTGGGTGGGGTATCATGCTACATGTCTGGCATGATGCCCCAGTCACTGCTAGACATCACTATAAACTACCACACTGCAGACATCGTAGCGATATGGCTGAAAAATTATTAAAGCTATGTTAAGAATCCAAATCACACACACACACACACTTTTCACATTTTACTAGCTTAGGTTAATTTTTTTTGTATTTAGTACATGAGTAGCACAGATATTTTGGATGCTCTGTACATACTGTCCTTGCTATAATCATGAAATTGGAAGAGCTGATACATTTTGATCGACACTACTCCCTCATTACAGTTATAGGTCAGTAAGGTCCATATTTTACGTGTCACTGATTTGGGTTTAATTTTGTGGTGGTTGTTCATTTCAAGCAATGTTTACACCAAGAATCATAAAGTACTACACCCCTGTAACAAAAGATACTCATCTTGATGTGTATCTCATTCTTTGTTGGCTTTAATTAAGTTTTTGCAGTTAGCTTATGACCATACAAGTCTTGGGTCATGCTCTGTGCTTACTAGAGTCATGAATTGAATAATGGTTGGGTGCTGTTTGTGTTTGAATAAAAAAGCTTGATAACTGGATTCATCTCTGTTAGTACTACACCCTTACAAGCAAAAAATGTCACTTTGACCTGCATTTTATGCTTCACTAACATAGGTTAAGTATTTGTGTTTAGCTCGTGACCATATAGATTTTTCCATGCAGCCGTACACATCCTCGATAGAAGGCTGTTCCTTAACAGGGTTGAGCTGTGTAATCATTGATTACATTCTGTTTAATGTGTTGCAGTTGGGATATTGTCTCAGACAACATCAAGTATACTTTCAAATTAAAACTTTAAAATAATTTCACAATAAGAAGTTTCACCGTTTAAATGAAGAAAAGCATACCCCATAATAATGTTGACATCCTGTTTAAAGTAAGCAAAGCATATTCCATGATAATGCTGACTCAGTGTTTTATTTTTATTTCTGGTACAGCAAAATCATGGTGTGGTTCAGATCACGATCGGCTGAAAAAGACACCTCAGAACTTACTGTATACACTAGATGGGAGCAGGACTACAACTTGTCTGAAATGCCCCAACTTGGACTGTTTGATGAATACCTTGAAATGGGTAAGACTTTACCATTTCATTGCATAAAGATCACAACATACTGTGACATACAAATAAACATAGCAATGTCATCTTCAGACTTATTTTAGAAATGTGCAGTTATGTATCTCGCTCATGTTGGTGAGACATTATAGTCATGAATCTCTAACATGCAATTTGTTTCAGGCAACATTTTTATTTAAAGCAATAATTTTGTTATATATTTATTAAAATATTTTGAATATTGGTAAAGATTTGGAACTAGGTAAAAGAAAATATTTGAATAAATTAAGAATTACTTTCTTTAGTTAACATTTTTTGTAACTGTCTCCATGTTTGTGACAAGCATGACCAGGGTTCATGAGTTGTACTTAAAAGGTTAATTTCATAACTTGGGTTTGTTTTTCAGTTATCCAGTATGGTTTTGTCACAATATTTGTGGCTGCATTCCCATTGGCTCCACTTTTTGCTCTCCTTAACAATATCTTTGAGATCAGAATAGATGCATATAAGTTTGTCACCACATGGAAACGTCCACTTGCTGCCAGGGCTCAAGATATTGGTAAGTATAAGGTGTCACAACAAGATTTTATATATATATATTATATATATATATATTTATATATATATATATATATATATATATATATATATATATATATATATATATATATATATATTCACTAAAACTCGAGTTGTTGCAGCTTTCTTGAATCGTGCAAACATGGAATTGGTCTGGATTGTACATTTTATAAAGAAGTAAGCATTTGAAATAAGTCACGGCTTCTAGTGATGTAATTTTGATGAGGGCTCTTTTTTCCGTTAAGACTATTTATAGATTTTTTAATGGGGAAAACTCTGTGGCATAACTTTAAACTGCTGATACAGATAGCAGGATCTCAAATAAATATTCAGAGTATGTATGTTTCAGTTTAGCTGTAGGTGAAATTTAATTTTTTTATACATAGAGGATATGTGTTCTGTGATCCTGTCCCTCTATGTGTCTATTTTGTTATGTAAACTTAACTGTGTGTCTACATCAGCTTGTGAAGTGTTAGCAGTTTGTTTTGTCACTCATGACTTCACTTGCAAAGTGGAAACATTTCATTTGGCCTCTCATGACTTCACCACTTGTGACAGTACAGTGTTTCCGCCTCATTTTCAAATAATTCCTTATATGTACTTCATAGATTTTCTTTTGTTTCCATTCTCTGTTATGCAATATTAATGCATCAATAAAAAGAAATTAAAATATTTTACAGTAATTTGAAAAATTAATCTGCAACACATAATTGTTTAATTTTTGACATTATTGACTGTTTCATATGCAAAGTTATACAATTTCTAATTTCACTAAAACTTTCTTGTTCAGATTTTTAACGTGAACATTGTTGGGTTAGGGTAGAATCATTACAGAATAAAGAGTGTAAGATCATTAAACTAAAGATATTAATGATTGTGATCGGATTTTGCCTATTTATTTTGTTCTATGTTGCATTTAAATGCGATATCTGTAGCCTTGGCAAGCTTGCATTCTTGTTTGGTAGCTCAGTCAAGCCTGCCAACCATTATGATTTTGCTGCAAGTCTTATGGAAATCACCCTTGACAATAGTAGTACATGCTATTTTGTTAAACCTTAATTAAAACTGGTCCAACATAAGGGAAAAAAAAAAATGACTACCTTACTGAGAAGGTCTTGTTAGGGTTGGCAGGTCTGCACCTTACCGACATTTTGATCATTTCAGTTTGCAGTCGGCATTCATCTAATTCCCTGATATTTCTATCATTTTCAAACATGTTTTTGAGTGTGATTAAAGTCACTAATTAAAAATTTTTAATTTATTTTTAAGAAAGATTTTTGCCTTAAAAATGTGTATTGTTTGTCAATGAGTGTAACAGGTATGGGTAACACTAAATAGCAAACAGGCCATACATTGAAAATGACAATTTACACAATTTTTTTGGAAAACTATTTGAAATGGGTTAATACTTTAAACCTATTCATTGTTGTTTGGAGATTGTATTTATGGTAGATATAGTTTTATGGCTCCATATTGCTGGTCCAAAAAGTGGACCCAACCCGGGTTTTGCAATCCCTGGCCATTAGTTAAACAACATGGAAATATAACATAAGAGTGAATGTCTTCCCCACGGGAAAAAGTGAGTAGTTTCAGAGGACACATGTTTTTTTTCAAATACACATAGAGGATATCTCTGGTTTTAAGGAGAAGTGGACACACTATATTATCACAGGTTATTACCAGAGGTGGTAAAGAAATAATTTGGAGTGGCAATACAAAGTGTTTCCACTTTACAAGTGAAATGTTTCTGTATCTCTACTCAGACAAGTAGAGTTTCTTTTTATTGTATATTTTTAACGGCAGGAACTAATAATTTGGATGGGTTTTGCCATTTTTTGCCAATGCATTTTTTAGCTACATTACTTCATTGATAAAAAGAACTTCCTATATTTTACAGTAATTTGGGACAGTGAAGTTTTATAAACGTAGTGTGTACATATGCTTTAAATTCATTTTTGGGGGGTCAAAATATTGACTTCATAGGAAAATGGAGACATTTTTACTTTTATTAACACATTTCATGCATTGATTGATACTGTTAGGGCAGGGGTAATTATAAACATCGCATAAGTTGTATCTGACAGACTTCAGAGCACAGTGTCTTTAATTGAAAGAATGTAATGATTGTGCATTTTCTTGTGAAGATGTTTCTTCTTCATTTCATTTATTTCTTCATTTAAATGTAAATATTTGCATGGCCAAGTCACTTGTAGCAGTCGCTGTATCCAATTTTCAATTGTCACTCAGTTTCAGTTTGCCATTAACACTAAACAACACCATATTTATAAATCATTTTCAAGCACAATTGAGATGCAAGTTACAGTTGGTGCTTAAAAAATGTATTACTATATTTCGTTACAAGGTTCTTTTACTTCTGAAAATGTGAACTATTGTCATTTGTCAAAGAGTATTACAGGTTATTACTACAAGTACATAATGTTTGTCAAAAAGTATTATAGGTTATTACTAAAATTCCATACTATTTGTCAGAGTGTTGCAGGTTATTATTAAAAACTAATACCATGGATGCACTGTCAATCAGTTGGGGGTGGTTATGGGCCTTTGCTAAACCCCCCTCCCCACACTCACACTTCCCTGTCCAAATACGAAAATTAACACAGAAGGGGTCAGAATTGCAGGATTATTCTCATAGCCCCTGAGATGAGAGACATGCCCTGGGTCAGTGATAAACTCCAGCTAACAATAGACCTACCCTGGAAGATCACAGCCAAACTGAATTGTCTCACAAAACTAATGTCTCAGGTGTGTCATCCCTACCCAGAATGTCTCCTCCTTCATGCTTCAATACAGACTTGCTCGAAAAATAATTCAGACCTCTGATTTTGGAGAGAATCTTCAGACCATGAAGGGCCTCCACACCAAAGGCTTATGAGAAAAAAGGCACCCGTTAATGAGAGGCTACCACTTAATGAAATTTGATACACTCAGGCACTATGGCAATAGAGATATTGATCATGACAAATATCTATCAGACCTACTAGCCGTTTTTGATTTCAGTAGACCAAAATCCCTCGCTGTTTACATAATGAGATCTTTCCTGTGTCCTAATGTGGCTCAACTTAGAGAAGTTAAAGCCATTAGCCAGGACTTGACTGAAACTGTTATGATACAAAACCTACTTCCTAATAGCTTTAGCTTCAGCTTGCAAGGTGAGTTACATGCTCTTTCGATCAACCCAAATTGCCTTAAGTTCAGTCACATGGTTCAGTGATTCTCATGACACAACCAGGCTTCATGGTCAAGAATCATTTACCATCAGTGATGCAATCAGAGACAGTCATCATATACTCCCTATTGCCTATAGATAAGTTGAGAGGGGTGTTCATGCAGGATTCACTCCGAAAGACTTTTCTCCAGAAATGGTGGATAAACAGGATGTCATCCTGTAATTCCAGTCTTCATGTCTTAAGTGGGTTATACGCTTAATGTACTCTGACACCTGAAAAGATCACAGTTGCCTCATGAGGATTGCAGCTCATGAAATTAGAGCAATCTTTGTGAGCTCAATGATTGAATGCAATGTTTCAATCTGAGACATCATAAAAGGTGTTAAGTATCTTACAGAGTCAATCTTGATCTTTATTCTTAGAGATTTAGCTTCAACAGA